>PYSP01000016.1:0-251177 GCA_003049395.1 Pseudohalonectria lignicola
CCCCCAAAAGAGACGGGACTCTCAAGCCTCCCCACGTTTTCCACTACTGCGGATAGAAGATGGAACACCAAAAGTCAACACCTCGCACCAAAATACACGGAGGGCGCTTTGGGGACCGGATATCCTGCACCATCCCCACCATTGAAACCAGTTCTGCCGGTGCATCTTCCACTTTTGAGACGTTATGTTTTCTCTGCTTGGGTGTTGTTATGACAAGAGAATCGGGGGGTTTTTTGGGGATTTTTTTTGGGCAGATTTATGGCTGCTGCATGGGTGGATAGCAGGCACAATTGGGCATATTTTTCCATGAGTATTTAGACGGTCTCACACCACCCAGCGGGAGTTTCGACGACAAAAAACAAAAGCAAACGAAGAACGAAGGGGGGTCAGATCTTTCTAGATGCGAGGACGTGGATGGGCTGATTGAGAATCGCTATACCCGGAGTGCAGTGGACGGTACCAGAGGAGGACACTGTGCTTTGCGATGAATTCAATGGATTCCACGAAACTTGTCCCGGGACGACTGGATGCTTCTTTTTGACTGTGAGACTGTCTGAAAGGAGCCAGTCTCCAGCTGGCGAGACTGGACCAGGGTGCAGCGAGGATGCTTGCTTCTACACGGAAGAACCACAGCAGGTGCCAGGCAACGAAAGCCCAGTCGCCCCTGACAAGTCTGTCAACTTCAGCGAATGCCTCTTGTACAGCCGTCACAGATCATCTGTGGGCTAACGAGCCCTCGAGTGTCTACCCCTCTACATATCAGACACCCATTAAGGTCAGACGTTCACGCCGAATTACGCAAGATAAGGCAAACGCATGTAGAAACAATGGAGTCTTCGAGGGCTATGTCAGTATGAATTCAGAAGGAGCATGGTAGGCAACTAGTAGAAGATGCAAATCGGTAACCACATTTCGAGTCCTTAGCGGAACTAAAAAGGCAGCTGTTCCCATATCACCCAGCACGTCCCAAGTCCCCGGTATAGAGCAAAGAGAAGGACAAAAATACAGATATGCCATGGCCGTAGCCATCGCAAACATTCCACTAACGCCATGCCAAACGCTCCTGGGAAGTAAAAGACATAGCCGGCCAAGAAACTGCAAAACCGAAATGAAACTCTTATGCCACCGTCCCACCGTAACGTCCCAACCATACCGCTCATTCCGTAGAAAAGCCGCTCCTTTCGCTATCCTAAGTAGACGAAACCTGACCAGACCATCCAGGACAGAGATGTAACCCCAACTCTGTAGTCTCGCATGGTAATCAATGAAAGAAAAAAGAAGAAAAGATGTTACACCAAGGCGAACACAACAAGTTCCTTACACACCACCCATCTCCGAATCCATGGCCGACCAAGCGCCATAGTCAAGAAACTCGGCTTCCTCAAAGTCGTCCCCCGCTGACGACAGCACCCGCACCTGAACACCGACGTTCTCCTGGCCGCCAGTCCCGCCGGCGACGACGCCGCACTTGAGCGGACCACCGCCGCCGCCAGCCCTCCTGCCCCTTGGCGCGGCCATCACGCGGGCGCCCTCCCACCCCAGGGGCGCCAGGCTGCGCGGGCTGACCTCCCCGTCGGGGAACTGATGGCGCCAGACCCGCACCCTGTCCGGGGAGAGCAGGGTCGGGGCCTCGGGCCCGCCGTCGCCGTCGCCCCCGTCCGCGTCCGAGTCGTGCAGATACGACCGCTTCCGACTGTTGGCCGAGGTGGCGCTCAGCGTCGACTGGACCGAGTCCTGGCTGCTCGTCAGGGGCGGCGGGAGGTTGTCATCCTCCCCCGGCGCTTCGTCGAAGGCCGGCTGGGAGGACAGGCCGCCGACGCTGTGGATCCCGCAGAAGGGGAGGAGCTCGCGGCGGGAGGAGAGGACCGCGCCTGGGGCCGGGAGGTGGGGGTGGTAGGGTTGTTGCTGTTGTTGTTGATGCCGCTGCTGAGGCGAGGAGGAGGAGGAGGGAGGGGGTGGAGGGGGGGCGTGCGTGCCGGGCGTCTTCTTCGCCGGCTCGTCGCTCCACAGAACGAAGGAGCCGCAGTCGGATCCCGTCTTGTAGCCCTCCGGCACGGACTTTCGGACGCGCATGCCGACGCTGAGGAGGTTGGACTGGACCGACGGTGGGAGCGTCGGGACTGAGGACGGGGCGGCGGCTGACGGCCGCCCTGGTTGTGAAGGTGTGCGGTCGTCGGCGTCTGAGCAAGCGACAGACTGCTGCCCAGAGAAAAAGGACGTAATCTGCCGCTGGGTCGGATCGCTGGCTACGCCGGCAAAGGGGCGCTTTGTGCGTGGTGCTGACATTGTTCGCGAGGGAGCCTGCCGTCGATTGATTTGTGTCGAGATAGCTGAGAGACTACGGCTAGTCGTAGATGCAGGCGCCCTTCGACGGTGGATAGTTTTCTAGGGCTTCTCCGCTCCGAGTGCTTTTTTATTCGTGCTGACGACAAGAAGATGGATTGGTTGCTCAATAAGCCACCGTCTCGGATGTCGTGGACGAGGGAAGCTTGATCCCCTTCTCGCAGACTTCAAAACTCTTGGTAAGCTTGGGGGATCTAGAAGTCTGCTATATGGGATTGGCCCATACCTATGCAGGACAGATCGACTTGGGTTTCGGGAGAGAATGATGCCGCGAAGGGGGACTTCCGGGAATGGAAGTGTAGGGCTTCAAGGTTAAGCAGATACTTTAGTAGGTATCGTGAAAGAACGGTAAATTGCAGAAACGGACTAAAATTGCGTTGCGGCTACGATGCACCCAGAGGAAGTAACGCAGAAGGTTCGGGATAGAAACCCAAAGGATTGAGGCTCTCGTCATGAAACAAGTTGTGCCAATTCCCCTCTCTCACTGATCGCCATCCCCGGCCCTGTTTCAAGAAATTGATGATGGTGGAAGAGCAAAGAAGGTTTCGGGTTGAGGAATGGAAATTGGCGGGACTCCATTGGAGCTTGGCCGCATGATCCATCGGGACAGTGCTTGGTGGCTGGGGCGGGGCAGCACGTAACCCCAGCCGTTTGCATGTTGGAGCTCCACCACCTGGTCGAAAGCGCGACGCGTTTTCGCGTTAAGTGCGCTTAGCGTCCTTGCTCATCCATCAGATAACGAGGGAATGAAAGGCTTATGCAGTGCACTATCATCTGTATCGACAGACAAAGAGTTGACATTCCGCTCATATGATGGGTCCTCCGTCTTTAGCCCCCACATATGATAGTATCGTAACCATTTGTTTTCCTCTAGCCCTAACCCGACCAGCTTCTGACCCGAAGTCCCTAGATAGGCGTGTATCTCACATCACCAATACGGACTAAATCGACGCAGATCAGGATCCCGTTATGAAGCACGATGTTAATGATATCTTCAAGGACACAAGGTCGTACAGACATAGGTCGAAGTAGCTTCCCCAGATTGGAGACAACTCGAAGCAACGGATAGAAGATGTAGGGCTTGCTGCTTCGTCCTTTCGCGGTTTCCAACCAGCAAGCTACAAACCCTCAGAAAGTGTCTCTAAACTCAAGCAGGTCCCTCTGCCCGTAGAACTCTCCCGCAATAGTGAGGATCATGTTAAGCGTTGCCCGCATGTTCATCCGGGCGCGGATGGACTGCGCCTCCCGGTCCTCTCCGGCCGCCGTGTCTGGCTCGATCTCCGGCTCCAAATTGATCGGCGGGTCCAGCTGGGCGAGCAGGCGAGCCTTGACCGCTTCCAGGCCTTCCACCTGCACCCCTGGCTGAGCAGATGCATCAACGTGGAGTTCGGTTTCGTCTATCTCGCCGTCCTCGAGATCCATCGCTTCTCCGTCAGAAGCGTAGGGGGCCACGCCGTCCTCGCCTGCCATTCCTCCATCCTCCGGCCTTGCATCTGTTGCCAGCCTAGAAGATCCGTCGGGGGCTTGAGCATTGGCAACTCTGTCCCGTTTGATGTCTGGCGCCACTGGAGCTGTCTCCTTGAGCCGCCCCTCCGTTTGGCAAGCAGAATCATCGTCACAGTCGCTGGGGGGGAATGCATCGTCGCCGTCGACGCCGAATTCCCCGACCCCCTCTACCTCACCGTCGTCCAGCCCGGCCTGCCCCCTAAGCGCGGCCACGTGCGCGATGCTCGTCATCATGAGGACGGCCCTCTTCCCCAGCTCCCGGACGTCGCCCACGTCGGCGTAGTCGAGCTCCCCGAGATCCGGCAGCCGGGCCAGCAGGGCCCACAGCCAGCGGCTCGTGCGCTCGGGCAGGCCCCGCCCGTGCCGGAGGAACCCGCCGCCGCGGAGGACGTGCAGCAGGCGGAAGACGGCGCGGCGGTCCATCGAGGCCACCTGCGCCGGCATCGGGTCCGTCTCCCTCAGCCGCCGGTGCCAGAGGCTGTACGTCTCCTGCCCGTACTTGCGCGAGGTGAAGCTGCCGACCTCGAAGCTGTGGTGGTGCGAGAGCGTGAGGACCGCCTCGTCCGGTGGGCTTTGCTGGAGTGCCTCGCGGAGGCCCAGGAAGCGCTCCCGGAGAGAAGCGAAGTAGGCTTGGCGCACATCTTCCTCGCGGACTTGCTCTTCTGTCATCTCTTCTTTGGTATTTTGGCCATCTTCAGCCTCTTCATCAGGCATGGCTGTGTATGTTCCATCGTAGTAATAGCCGCGAGAGTCTCCCACTCCGCTGGTGTAGATTGTTCGGTCTATCAGCTCTCCATCGCCGGCGTCGTCGTTGTCGTCGTCGTCATAATCAAGCTCTTCCGTTACGGGCCGCGGGAAAAGTTGCGGTCCAGCTTTAGGAGCCACAAGCAGGTGTGGGATAGTGTCGGCTTCTTGTCTAGTAATACCCACCGTTATCAGCGATCGTCCATGCTGGATTTGGGAGAGATAGATTTAGCACAAATCGTGTGTATAGGCTTTTCGAGACAGACATCAAAGACCAGTTTTGGGAAACTCACCGGACCGATCGAAGATATGCCAAGGCGTCCGACTCATCTTCAACCTCCCACTCGTCATCGCTAGAGGGAGCAGTCGGCTCGTCTAGGCTGGCAAAAGCGTATCGTTGCCCGTAGGTCGCATCAGTAGTTTCGATGATTTTGGTGTCACTATTCCGCTCCCGACGCTGTCGCTTAGATGACTCGGGTTGTTCAAGGTCAGGATCGGCATCGTGGCCTCGTTTTGTGCCCTCCATCTTTAATCTTGCTTTAGGCACGGCGGATGTGCGCAAGAACAAGAGTGTGTGCAATAAGGTCAACAGGGTCGAAATCTTCCAGTCGTTGTTGGAGTTCGACGGAGCGGGAAGCTTTAGTGGGGTCGACAGCCTGTGCCTGTGGAGCATCAGGCACTGGTCGGGACCTCAGACGGGCCGACGTCGTCACCGACTGGACCTACATACACTCCGGAAGACCGTCCAGTAGCCGTCTAACAGAATTCTACCCTTTAGACCCCTCCGAGAGAATCTTCTGCTCCTTGGGCGCTTGTATTTCTTCCCGGCGACGGCGGGAGAGCCGTCCTTTCCGGACTGATATTAGGCCAAACCCTTTACGGAATATGTTTTCTTGACGGCTTACCTCAGGATTGCCTGGCCTCCCCAGGCTCGCGGGACATTAAATCCTGTCTTCTCCGATCTCGACTGGGGTATATGTGTGTGGCATCATGCACCATGCCCATGCATCAATATGCATACGTATCTTTCTGAGAATGCCAGAGTGTTCGGGAGTACCCTGACTGTCTCATCACCTCTCGACCTGAGAAGGCGGGCTTCTCCGCCCAGAGTCAATCCAGCCAGCTTCCACAGGCCATACTCAGAATGGCAAGGCGGTCTGAAAATTTGCATGAACATCACATAAATCCCGGGCTGACTCCAACATGCAAACATGCGGCGGAACCGTGACATGTTACGGGGTGCGGGAGGCTTGGCCCTCCTCCAGCCTCAACATCGTCCTAGAGTCCGTGAGTGTGACCGCTACCACTTACGAGCCAACATGACATGGCCAGCATGGCATCAAACCGCGGGGCTCCCTGCCTCATTCGGTTCCCTAGATTGCTCGAGCCAATACGTTTAGCGATGGAATCCCGTTCGGACAGTATTAGGAGGGGTTTCTGCTGTTTCTTCAAAGCAGCTGGAGCCTGTTGCGTCTTCGTCTCCGTTGATTGCGTGATGGGCCGAGTGGCACCCCGCAAGCTGGTCCCGTGTCGCCGATCTCATTGCTCAACCATGAGTAGATCAAGCCTGCATGCCGTTTCAATGCTAGCATGGCATTTTACAGGGAGGTCTGTGAAGGTAGGTATATAGTCGCGGAATGTCGAGGCTTCTTTGAACGAGCGAGCGCATGAATGTTTCAACAGATCAGCGCAAACGGCTCCCTTCAGCTCAAGCGCTTCTTTCTTCGCCAGCATCCCAAAAGAGATTGAAAATGGCCCCCGCCCTCGTTGAAGAGCTGCCCGTTCACTCTGTACCGCCGTCCAAGGCGGAAACGGAGGGGGAGGTGACCAGGCGCAAGTACCCGGAGCCCTTGCAACTTGCGGGCGTGTTGGATAAGTTCCAGTGGGAGGACACGACGCCCGTCATCGGGCGCGAGTTCATCGGCGTCAACATCGTCGACGACCTGCTCAACGCCGAGAAAGCGGACGAGCTGCTCCGTGACCTAGCCATCACGAGTAATTCCCCCCTTTACTGCCCCCCTCCCTGCACTCACTGGTCGTCGCACACCCACTGCCCTGTTGTCACGGATACCCCACCCCCTACTCCACAGCAGACAAGATCAGACGCTGACCCAGCTGCCCTCGTGACACTCCCGCCTCGAACCCCAGTCTCCCAGCGCGGCGTCGTCTTCTTCCGCGCGCAGGACAACCTGACCGACGCGCTCCAGAAGCAGCTGGTGCACCGGCTCGGCCAGCTGACGGGTAAGCCGGCCGAGTCCGGCCTGCACATCCACCCGATCCTCAACCACACGTTCGAATTCGGCGTCGCGGACGCCGAGATCAGCACCATCTCCTCGGAGGCGCGCAAGAAGGGGGGCCTCTACGTCCGCAGCGGCGGCACCGGCAGGGTCAGCAGGAAGGCGACGGACGCGGCGGCGTGGCACTCGGACATACAGTTCGAGCCGCACCCGGCCGACTACACCTCGCTCCGGCTGACCCGTCTGCCGCCCACGGGCGGGGACACGCTCTGGGCGTCGGGTTACGAGCTGTATGACCGCTTCTCCCCGGCCTACCGGGCCTTCTTCGAGGGGCTGACGGCCACCTTCGAGGGCACAGGCTTCGTCAACGCCGCCAGGGCGCAGCCGGACCGCATCAGGATCTACGAGCGGGCCAGGGGACACCCGCGCAACGTCGGCGGCGCGCTCAGCGCCGTCCACCCGGTGGTGAGGACGAACCCGGTCACGGGGTGGAAGAGCATCTTCGCGCTGGGGCCGTTCCCCAGGCACGTCAACGAGCTGAGCGACGAGGAGAGCGCCGAGCTGCTGGGGAAGTTCCTGCGCACCATCACGGAGAACCACGATCTGCAGGTCAGGTTCAAGTGGAGGAACAAGAACGATATCGGTGAGCTGGGCGTCTTTGCCATTTCTTTCCTTTTCCTATCTTTTTCAAGGGATGAGGGATGTTGCAACTGTCTTCCTTCCAAGCTGCATCGTGCCTGGCGGATGGCTGACTTCTTTGTTCATCCTCTGGATAGCTATCTGGGACAACCGCAGCGCGTTCCATGCCGCAACGTACGACTACGATGGTCTCGGCGAGCGGTTCGGCAACCGCGCTGTGGGTATCGGCGAGGCCCCTTACTTGGACCCGAACAGCAAGTCGAGGAGGGAGGCGTTGGCTGGGAAGGTTTGATTCGAGCAGTGGTTGACTGAAGGATTGAAATATCTGATGATGGTTTTCTGTTTTTTGCGTGAATGGGATCGGGTTCTTCCCGACTGGGTACGTACACATAAAATAATCATTGCGTTCGGCGAGCTAATCAGCTCGTCATCCCGTCTCGTGTGCTTGTTTCTTAGCCCGGCAGCCTGATCGGGCCCTCTAACTGGCATCATGTAAGCGACCGACTCTTCATGGCAGTTTTAAGTCATTCTTTCCTTTTTCTTTTTTCTTATTCTCGGCGACCTTGCTGTCAGAGAAGGCCAACTGCGTAACTGTGTTCCTTGTGAAACACAGCTGCTGCTATCACTCGATCTTGTCCAGCATTGAACTTGGTTTCCTTGGTTACCCAGGGGTTCATCGTCTTGGCGATGACAGCGACAATACAATGGCAGGGTTTCCATGTGGAAAGCAATATCACGCACCCCGCCCGATATGTGTGCAAGCCTCAATATTGGATATAAGTGGTGGTAAAGAAAGCTTCATATTTCGCAAGGGGAGGTCCCAGTGAACCCTCTAACCCCGAATTTCTTCATATACAACGGGCAAACGACTACGCCCCTGGTCCCGCAGACAACTTGTCAATCCTTTCCCCTAGCCATTCTGCGGTCACGTGCGTATTATCCAAGACGACGCCACCGTTCCTCGACAGGGCAAAGTCCAGATCCCACTTTCCAGGGCCTTTGTCTGTGTGACCAATCGCCCCCCGGGCGGGAACGAGGCCGTCGCTGGCGTGGCTGAGAATCATGGCGTCCATGAAGGAAAGCCGTAGGTGGTACCAGATCCCCATTCATTTAACAGAGGGGGTCGCCCAACGGACGATTGCAGGCTATCATCGGTTTCAACGGCTTCATTGGAGATGGGAGGCTTGAGCGCCTGGGCGAGCGCTGTGAGCGCCGAAGAGACGAATACGATGCTCGACTTCATCGTGCGCTAGTATGCAATTTTCTTCTATATTTCTCTGAATCTGCAACACAGACGTGGGGACGTCTCGTGGATGGGGGGAAATTATATAGTACGTGCGTATTGACGAGAACGGGCTGGCTTGTCTGGCAATGTTCTAGTGAATGGGCGACTTGCGGCCGTAGGGGAAGCAAATTGAAAAGTCCGATGAAATGCTGAACTCACCGGCTTGTTTGGTATGCAAGAAACTCCATTCATTGTCTTCGATGTAGGGACTGAAAAATAAAAGGCCCTTTGTTTGACTGGCTGTTATCAAGCGCCTAGGTCGACGGCCAAATTTCAGACCACAACCGACCACAACCCCCTGACCGTTTTACAGACCTTGAGACCAAAGAGCGAGCGCTAACGGTCGTGGAGCCATACAAGTGACGAAATGCAAAGCAAAGACCCCATGAATGGGTTAGATATGGCTTATCGATGACTCGGCGGTTGGGCCGTGGTTTCGTCTATTTCGGGCGGTTCCTGGTCCCATTGTCTTCGGCTCTTTTTACTACGGCTTGATCCATCCACCCATGCCTTTGTTCTAAGAGGGACATCAACCTTGCGTTGAGGGGATGTGGCGTCGGCATACAAACCGAGACCGTTTTATCATGGTTCTTATGTTTGCTCTACCATTCACTGGCTATCGGCCTTGAGACTCCTCCCAAATGGTCTGACTAGAGGCACACAATTGCGACTACTGTCGCTTCTTTGTCCTTTCTTTCTTTCTTTCCATCAGACAGCCAGGCCGCCAGTCTTCGAGATGGGCGAAGCTGACGCGCCATCCGCTCATGCACATCACTGATGACGAGGCAAGAACTTGACCGCTCGTGTTCTAGTGCGTTGTGCCTTTGATTATGCCCCGAGGTCAATATTTCCCAATGAGAGCCCCCCCGCCAGGTGCTTCCCTTGGCCTCCCCCTGCCGCCGTTCGACTGCGCAAACCTGTCGATGGCATTCCCCAGAATCTCGGCCACGTCCTGGCCGTTGATGTAGAGGTAGGAGTCGTGGCCCAGGATCCCCGGATCCACCAGGTGCTCTCCGTTGGGGATCGTGAACACCCGGGCTTGCCCGCAAGGACGGAGCAGACACTGAGGACTGCGGCTGATTTTATGTTATGTTTGAGTTTTTGTGGAAGAGGGAGCGTAAGTCGCTGCAATAGGTTCGCTGGGGAGGAAGATGATAGGGGAGACAAGAGTGAGAACACAGAGGCCTGAAGGTTTGTGCTTGTAGTTGTCCATGTAGGTACCCAAGCGCCTTGAAATATAGGCAGGTAGGCAAGCAAGTGAGTCGAGGGCCGGCTAAGAACAAAGGAGACCTGAATAAAAGCCCCAAGACAAGAGTACACCCCGTGTTGGCCAACAACAGCGAAGCAGATGTGGCTGCTTGTTGATCGTCTGTGAGACCGTTCGGGCATTCTCATCAACATCGTGGGCAAGTGGTTACATTGTTGGAAGGAATGTCTCCAATGAGATGTGCGACTTACTCGCCTCAGGGAAATCACAAAAAGACACCCACCAGCGTTTGGCTGAGATCCAGAGGTCTAGGCTGGGCGGGAGAAACTACAGGCAAATTCATGTTGAGCCTAAGAGGCAAGATTTGGCGTGGCACGGTGGCCGAGGGCAGTAGTTTTGGCCAGAGTGTCATGCGGAAGGGCAACCGTTCCTTTTTATTCTGTTAATCAAGAATCGAAGCGGGGGACTTTTGTTTCATCATGAGAACACACGTCTTTGGTATCCACCAAACAAGAAACATGGAACGATCTCTTACCATACATGCACTTAACCTGTCCCCCGGACCCGGGCATCTGCCCAGTCCCGGCCCCCGACCTGAGTCAGCCTCGATCCCGCCTTCAAGCCGCGGCCGCAGCCGGGGCTGGGACCTGGGGAGTCGGAATATCCACCTCCTCGTCGGCGTCCTCCTCGGGGGCGCCGTCGCGCACGCGAGCCGGTGTGCGCGGGTAGAAGCTGGCGTACTGCACGTTGGACAAGTTGAGGAAGAACTGCACGACGCGGTCGAGGCCGATGCCGCCGCCGCCGTGCGGGGGCACGCCCGCCTGCCGGAAGGTGTTGACGTAGCCCTTGAGGCCCTTAGCGTTTGGGTTGAGCCCCTTGCGCCGCATGCGCGCCTCGAGCAGGTCGGGCTTGTGGATCCGCTGCCCGCCCGACATGATCTCCTGCCCGCGCATGAAGAAGTCGTACGCGTTGGTCACCTCCGGGTCTGTCGGGTCCTCCATCGTGTAGAAGGGCCGCGCCGACTGCGGGAACTTGTCCAGCACGTAGAAGTCCGTGCCGTACTTGCGCCGGATGATCTCGCCCAGGGCCTTCTCCTGCGGCGTGCTCATGTCCTCGTCGTCGCGCACGTGGCGGAACTCCTCAGGCCCTTCCTCGCGCAGGAGCTTCTGCCCCTCGGCGAAGGTAAGGCGGACCTCCTTGCCCGGTTCCGGGAGGGCGAAGTCCTCTGAGGGGAAGGCGGCGCGCACCGTCTCAATCTGCTCGGCGCAGAGCTCCTTCAGGCCGCGGAAGACGTGCAGGAGGACTCCCTCCAGCATCTCTCGCACCTCGTGGTAGTGCCACTTGATGACCATTTCCATATCGAGACCGGTGAACTGGACGGATGTGAACGGGGTCTGTCAGTAATGTCCATACCTTGGTGGTACCTCCATAGTGGGGCCGATAGCCTCAAAACACTGACGGGCTGGGAAGACGGCGTCGCCAAGACAAAGTCTCATACCTCAGTCATGTGTCTCGGTGTGTTGGAGTTCTCAGCCCTGAACACGGGCCCGATGCAGAAGACGCGTTGCCTGCCGCCCGCGATCTCGTACTGCTTGTAGAACTGGGGCGACTGCGCCAGGTAGACCTTCTTGCCGAAGTAGTCGGCCGAGAAGACGTTGGCCCCACCCTCGCTGGCGGCCTCGATGATGCAGGGGGACTCGAACTCGTGGAAGCCCTTGTCGCGCAGGTAGTCACGGAACAGATGCTTGGTCGTCTCGCGCACGTCGGCCACAGCGTCGCGCAGCAGGGACCGCTTGCTGACCACGAAGTTGTCGAGGTGCGTGTTCAGGCTGGCCGTCTGCAGGAGGGCGACGCCGCCGCCGTCCCCGGACCCGGCAACGACCACGGGGCCCGTCTCGTCGTTGGAGAATGCCCGGTTTGCGGCCGCCAGGGTGAGCCCCAGCTGCTGGGGTGCGGGGCTGACGCAGAAGAAGCGCGAGATGTGCAGCTCGAACCCGCTCACCCGGACCGACTTGATCGGCTCGGGCGACTTCTTGATCTCGCCCTCCACCAGCACCCACGCCTCGACCGAGAGCGAGCCGATCCACTTCACCATCGGCCGGCTCACGGGTTTCCCCTCCGCGCTGGCGACGGCCACGCCCTGGATCGCCCAGCTCGACTTCTCGCGCAGCTCGACGAAGGCCATCTTGGCCCCTTGCATGCGGGAGTTCTGGAGGAAGGCGAAGAGGTGCACCTTCTTGCCCACGTCGATGTCCGTCAGGCTCGGGAGCGAGATCTCCGTGCTGGTCAGCCGCTCCGTCGGCTGGCTGTCGCCGTAGTTGTCCTTCGCCAGGTCCTCACCGCCGGCTGCCCCTCCGCCGCTCGAGTGACCCACCACGAGGGCGCGCTCTGCTGCCCGCTGTGCCTTCAGCGCTTCCTTCTTGGCTGCGGCCGCTGCTTTCTTCAGGGCCTTCTTGGAGGGGCCCTCTCCCGCCTCGCCATCCGCATCGGCGGCCGCCGGGGCGGCTGGGGTTTCTGTCGGTTTAGGTTCAGTCGCGTGGGGCTCGGACATGGTGTGCGAATATTGTGTTGATCTCGAAGGTGGTTGAACGGGGAGACAAGAGCTTCGGATGTTTGTTGCTAGGTACCTACCCTTGGGGTATGGGTAATTTCATGGTGGGGTTGGGGGTGTTTGGTGGGGTGACTCAATTGACCATCCATGACTCCCACCGAGCCTCCACCACCGAACTTCCACCGAATATGGTGCGATGACTAAGCCGAGACTCCTTTCTGTCTCCTAAGGAGCCAGGAGCACGAATTTTATTAGATATCGGTTGCGATATATACGGTATGAGAGGCTAACTAGACGAGATTTCGGTATATGAACCCCTCTAGCTCTAGGTTCTTATAGGGTGATGTTACGGCCTCGAGTTTGGTTGCGAGGCTCGGGACAAAGCCTCGGATTCAGCGAGGATGGTGAACGAAATCCAGACGCTTCTTCCCTGTCTTCCTAACAAGAATGTGTGTAAATCATTATTTGTATTATTGGCCTGCATTCCTACAAAATAAACATACACCAGGAAGCTGCCAGACGCCCAGCAGAAAGAACTCAAGACGAACGCCAGTCAAACCAGAGCCCATGGTAAACGGTAAGCATGGCTTCTGCCCCTCTCAGGCCGCCTCCCTAGGGAACGCAAGCTTAAGGGAGCAGAGAAGGAAGCGACAACGACAATAAGAAATTGGTAATAAATGGGGTAGCAGTCGCGGAATGATGGAAACCGAAAAGAGAAAGAAGGAGAGAAATATGTCCCATAAAATTTCCTCCCCTTCTTGAAATGCTGAAATGCCAAGCTGTCGCAGTCAAATGCACATTTTGTTTATACTGGGGGATGCACCACAATTGGACCACTTTCACAGTGACACGCATCCAGCCCAAGCCCTGGTCAGCCCCCGCTATCACAATTATGCGGCCCGCAGGCCTTCAACTGGCTCATTTGAGCAGTCGAAGAGGTTGATGTGGTGGTCGCCGCGAGCGGCGCAACCAAGTACCATCCGGTGTGGGTGGAACGAGGTGGCCGAGATGGGCATGCCCTTGTTCTGGAGAAAGCTTGAGGAGGGTTCGAGCTCGGAGAGCTCCTTGCCGTCGAGGTTGAACACCTTGACCTTGTGGGCAGATGTACCCCTGTTATGCGATGGAGGTTAGCATCATCGAGCAATCAAGAGAGGTATCTACATGGGAGAGGATTACTCCGTTCAGCTGGGGGAGGAGCTGAACACAAAAATAAAAAAATAAAAAAGACTTACACAGAGAACACGGGAAGATGCTCATGCATCGTCGCCGTCCTCAGCGTGTCCGACGTGGTCTGGAAGACGTGCAGCGGCTTCTCCAGGCGAATGTCCCAGAGCTTGACCTTGCCGTTCCGGCTGGCCGACATGAGCTCCCGCTGCCCGCCGCGTTGCATCATGACGCTCTTGATCCAGACCCGGTCGCTCTCGTCTTTCCACTTGCGCACCATCGAGTCCTGCGGCCGCTGCCGCGTGTCGAACACCCGCACCGCCCCGTCCCCGAACCCGGCCACGAACACGTTGCCCGTCATCTGGTCCGACGTGAGCGACGTCACGCACGACCCGGACCGCGCGGGTATGTCGGCCATGCACACCTCCCTCCCCACGTCCCACACCCGGATCACGCGCACGTCCCCCGCCACCAGCACGCTGCCGCTCACCTGCTGGAAGTCGAACACCATGCCCGAGTTGACGTTGCTTGGCACCATCTGCGTCAGGGCGCGCCACGACGATGCGAGCACTATGCGCTCGTCGTCGTCGTAGTGCCGGTAGATGCGTATCACGCCGTCCGACGATCCCGTCATGAGGAATGCCTGGTCGTCCTCGTTGATGAACTTCAGGTCGCTGATCTTGGACCCTTCCGGGTTGCCGTTGGAGAAGCGGCTCCGGCGCTTGTTGGCCTTCCAGTCCCAGATCTGGACTGTGTTGCCATCGTCCGCGACGGCCAGGTGGTCTTCGAACTGGTGGAACGTCATCTTGGCCGGCTGTGCCTCCATTTTGAGATTGCCCAGCGGGTGGTTCCACTTGTGGCTGCCCGCATGCGCCTTTTGCGGCTGCGTCTCCTTGAGGATATCTTCGTTCCGGTGCCGCCTCCACAGGCGCTCGTTGTAGTCGGTGCTGCCAGGCTCCTCTGATTCGCCCGACTTCATCTGAGGCTCTAGGAAATACTGTATCGACCATGCGAGGTACGTGCTCTCGATCGGCAGCCCCGCCGGCTCGCTGAGGTCACGCTCCTCGAAACTGGGCGACACTGGCTCCCTGAATTTGTGGTAGTTCGCGTTCATGCCATCCTGGTCGTTCCTCTCAGGTGAGAGGGGCTGGGGCGGATCCGGTCCTTTTCGGCTACGTACCGAAGGCGTCCGTTGTAGATTGGGGGAAGGCTCGGGGGCAGAGGTAGTAGGAGATCCCCCATCCGTGCTGAAGAACGGGGAGAACAATGAGCTCACGGTACGGCGAAGGAGGCTCGGAGAGGGCAAGGGTGTGGCGCCTCCAGTGGCTGCGGCGATGAGGCCATTGCGCTGGCCGGCGGATGCCTGGGCCTTGGTGGATTGCCGCTTTGCTCTCCTCTGGATGTCATCCATGAGCACCTGGGCCTGTGCGCCGACGGGAGACTGCAGCAGGGTATAATGCACATAGTCAATGATGGTGGCCGCATGGCTCTGCACCTCAGGGTGTGGGTCGACCGAGAGTATCATGATGTGTTTCCAGCATGCCGCCATGATGGTAGAGTGTGACAGCCCATGGGCAGTGGGCTTGATGGCCCCATCTTGGTTGCGATTCTCGGGTCTGGCATAGTGCAGCCCCATCTTGTGACCGAGGCTCTCGTCCTTGGGCGGGAACAAGAGGAACTCCTTCTCCTCGAGCAAGTGCTCGTATGCAGCGACGAGGAACTTGCTCTCATATCGAATAACGAAATGGGAGAAAAACACGAGCAGCTCCTTGCGGACCATGGGGCTGCCGTCGTTCGCCATCTCCAGGACGGTCCACGCGACCGACTCCTCGATCCGCGCAACCTCATCCGTCAGATCCGGGATGCCAAGGAAAGATGTCATGGCGTGCAGCATTGATGCGCGCACCTCGCAGCAGGAATCTCGAGTAAGCGCCGACAGCCTGACCGGCGCATTCTCCCGGATTCCCCTCCACTTCGCCTCTGGCAGGTCATACCACAGCTGGCTGATACACAGACAGGACCACTGCCTCAGGAGGAAATTCTCGTTCGACAGGTGAGCGAGGCACGAGGTCATGACGTCCGAGTTGTTGCAGACCGTCTGTCCCTGCTTGAAATCTTTGCAGAGCATCGCCAAGATGAAGGCACACATGGCCTTGTGCTCATCGGTGTTGGGGACTGGCAGGCCCTCGGACGGCTTTAGGATTTGGGAGAAGTAGTTGTAGCCGCTGTCCTTGATGAGGTCCTGCTGGCATGAGAGGTCAACGGCGAGGACCCGCGTCCAAATGAATACCATGATAGGCTTCAGCTCATTGGCGGCTGACTGCAGGAGCTTCAGCACGTAAGGGAAGATGCCAATGCTGAGCGCTAGCTGCACTGCCCACGGACCGAGATCGAGGAAGCGTCCGAGCAGTATGAGGGCCCTAACCCTGTGCTGCTGGCTGAGGAGCACCTGAAGCACGACGGGCAGCTGGTCTGGTGGCCTCTGCAGCATCGCATCACCACGTGTCAGGTAAACGTCGAAGGCGGTGAGCTGCTCCGTGAAGAAAGACGAGTTCTGATATTCGTAATCGATGCCCTCGTTCTCCTTACGTTCGAGCATGGGCAACTGCGCGAGGGCTTGATCCACGGCAAGATCCCAGCTCTCCCAGAGCGGGTGCTGCCTGGTGTCTGGGAGCTCGGGGAAAGATTGGGGATGGCAGCCGTACACAGACATGACCCTCTGCGCTAGAAGGAAGTTGCGGAAGAGAGCAGCGACCATCAGGTCCTGTCTGAAGAACTTGCGGAAGAGGTTACGCGGAAGGGTGGTCCACGCGATGGTGTCGGTGATGGCGGTAAAGATCCAGTTTAGTTCTCCTAAGGGGGTACGCCTCTCCTGCAGTCGCCCAGGCAGCTTCTTGGCCCTCTCAGGGGTAAGGTTCGTCTTGAGCGGGTTCTGCAGCACGAAGAACCACAGCGCCATCTCGATGGGCGTAGTCAGGCAGCAGGTGAACAGATCTGCCGGCAGGAGAGGGTTTGTTGGGAGGTTCTCCCTCGCGCTGCAGGCGGCAAGATGGATATATGGCCTGAATAGCATCTTCTCGTAGCTCGGATCCCGAGCCGCGGCTTCATCTTCCTCCGTCTCGTGCTTCTCGACGAAGCGGTGGTAGTTGCTGAGGATGTTCCCGGCCTCAGAGCAGTCCCAAACGAATATCGTGGGAGCCTGAAGCCAATGCTGGAGGTCGTACAGGGAGACGGGGATGTACTGGGTGTACGTCTTGTTAAAGACCCAGATCTCCCCCGAGGCCGTCGGCTTGGGCACGCCATGGCCGTTGTAGTGCAGCAGCACCCGTTCGTCCTTCGCATTCCGCCTCAGCGATAAGCAGAATTTCTTGGTCTCTTCAACCGATGGGTCCAGATATTGCTTGTAGCGGGTGCGCATCGCCAGTGTCTCGTACTGCGACTGGAGCGCCTTGCCAATGTTCTCCAGGGCCTTGGCGTTGGCCGAGGCTGACGGGTCTTGCCATGCCTCGAGCTTCGCGCCGGGGTTTGTCTTCAGCTGGTCGGGAGGCTCAACGCCAATGTTCAAGCAGACGGCAATGGCGGCGGAGACCGTCTTCAGGCGATCCCTCATGCGCCAGTCCTGGATGACGAAGGGATCCGGCTTGGGCTTCCCCGCCGTTTCATGGCGCTTCTCGGTGAAGTAAATGAGCCAGTTCTGGTTATTCGTATTAGCAGCTGCATGGTAAGTCCTTTGCTTGTGTGGTGCCAGGCAGTCATCTCTTCCAGTTTCTATCAAGCCTGACGCCTTGCGCTTGCATCGAGAACAGGGTGAGGCAATGGCATGATAGCGGGCGTCATCGCCTGCCACGTTGGATAGGTGTGCTGTGCCGTCCCTGGTCTCCGCCTGCACTGCAAGATGGTGCTCTGGGCCAGACGGGGTAGGGGTGGTCAAATTGTAGCACGGTTAGGAGTGTGGTTGATAGAACAAGAGACGAGGGGTATTGGTGGTAGACCATGACGATGTGACTAAAAAGAAAGCGGCGAATGCAAACTGCAGTATCACCACTGTTGGGCCGTAAGGGATGGAGGCGCAAAGGGAGGAGGGGAGAAGGCTGGATGGCTACCGCCCCTGGCTCGGCCGCATAATCCAGTCTGTCCACCTCCTGTGTAGGAGACAACGAGGCTGTTGCGTAAAAGATCCTAAGCTCTGGGCCTGCTCTCGGTCAAGTGGAGCTGGGGGAGGGTTGTGATGGCACTGAATACAAACGAGAAGTACAGGGGTAGGGGTGATCTCTGGCCAAGGGAACAGCAGAAAGAGTAGAGCAACCGGTAGGAGGCAGAAGGGAGTTAGGAAGAAACGAGCATAGCAACGTACATTGATCAACTTCGAGACCATGTCTTCAGACTCATAGTGGTCTGAAAACCCGTGTCGCACATCCCACGTACAGGGCTTTTTCCTCTGCTGCCTCACCACCAGCGCTTCCTGCTCGGAGACGCGGTCTTCTTCGTCTTCATCATCTGTGTCCTCGTTCCGCAGACCGAATTCACTCTTGGACCGCTGAAGAGGCGGCTTTGGCCTCGCAGGCCCTGCGCCAGTCCGAGGGCCCCGCTCCGCAGGCGAAAAGGCGCCGTTCGCTAGCGCGACGGTCGAGTTCTGCTTGCTACCGGGCGCACTCGACGGTCGCTTACCGTTGGAAGTGATGGAGGGCGGGAGGGTTTGGTGACGGCCTTGGACACCGTTCTGCGGCGAAGAGGTAGTGGCGGTTGGATGCACAAGACGCGTGGAGTCGACGGCGTTGGCGCCAACCGAAGCGGCCACGCCGAGGCTGGTTTCGGTTCTCGACGGCATCGCTCCGGAGCTGCTGCTGGCTATCCCCGAAGCTGTGCGAGCATGAGGGTGTTGGATTTGGGGGGCAGGGATTGCGGGAGCGCCTGCGCGGTGGCGGGCTCGAGCTGACGCTACGTCGTCGTTTTGTTGCTGGCGGTAGCAATCAATTTGAGGGCGGTGGGGATTTCGACGGTCGGGGGGTGCGGTGAGCGCAGTCATGTTGAATCAAAAGAGAGCCACGAGCATGATGTACGATGGTCGGTCACCATTCAAAGCAGGCTGACGCTTGAGTCGTGTCGTAGGTTTGGGTGGGCGGCTGGCAGACGACAGTATGCGTTCTGCGTCCCCAGTATGTTAGGTTGGCGGTTGGTGGTGATGCTGCCTTGCACCCCAGCGGATTAAAGCTGAAGTGGAGGCGGATTTGCAAGGCTGCCAATGTAGACGTCTCACCAGCGGACGGAACTGGGTTCTGGCGCTCCATCCAATCATTCTACCCTAACCTATCTAGTATCTGCACCTTTAGAAACATGTCTATGTACCTCCAAATCGACATGTTCATGCCTCGGTGGATCATCATTCTTAAAACTAAATATTATAATAAACCTACAACCAGCGCTAGAAGCAATTCTTGCAGACCGCAGCCATCGCTTACGCAGTACAGATACGCAGGCCCAGGCCGTTATCACACGCATCTCGAGCGGAATCTTATCGGAGCTGGCGGAAATCATCGGGTTGTACGACGAAGGACTAATCACGTGAGCCACTCTTTGCCGCTCGGGGTTTTTTGCGGCAATCCAATGATGAGGTCAGCCATGCCCCGTCGTAAGTTGGCATGTAAGAGGCAAAGGAGGCATTGAAAAGACGAAAGGCACCTCTTACCCGGCCTCTCAAGACTGGGCCGTGTTGTTCAATATTCCTCTCGGGATCTAGTACTAGGTCCGACCTCGACACCTGAACATCGTCTCTGATTATTCCGCAAGCTGAGGCGAGCGAGCAAACATTCGATGATGACCGTCTAGCGTCGTGCTCTTTTACCCAGGTAGGTCGGGGTAGGTACGTAATGCGATAGCAAGGTAGAACCGGGGAGAGGCTCTGCCTAACTAACGGCAAGTGGGACTTCTCCAAAAGAAGCCTACATGAGCCGCGTCCAGCGATCATCGTATCCCTCGAAACAGG
This sequence comes from Pseudohalonectria lignicola, assembly GCA_003049395.1. NCBI lineage: Eukaryota > Fungi > Ascomycota > Sordariomycetes > Magnaporthales > Ophioceraceae > Pseudohalonectria > Pseudohalonectria lignicola. Next base: position 19,660 of record PYSP01000016.1, read on the forward strand.
TTTCTATTGCCATTTGGAGTGTTGTGGAAGGGAAAACAGGGGGGCGACGAGGGATCAGGTACGAACGGGTTTAGCACCTAGGGACTAGGTAGATAGAAAGCTGAGATGGTCACACTTCGTTCATTCAGCGGCCAACTTGCGCTGTTCCAACACCTTTGTTCGCTCCCACGGTCGTTGGAACATCATGATATGGCAGAATCGTTGACCCTGGGGCCACGGATACAGCAGGATCTGGACCAAAGAGGGCTTACAATCTGAATCGCAACGGGCCGGCCTGGACGCCAACACGATGTTCTTAAGGTCTGAGGCCTGCGGGCCGTGGACGGCACGGCGAGGAAACTTGAAACAAATCGCAGGTCCACAAGAGAAGTGGGCGGATCACGGGTGCTAGTACGGACTACGAAGTACGTACCTACCTAGGCACGGATTTTCCCTGAAGGAAATATGAAAAGCTCCGAAAGACAATCATGTTTGTTGAAGATTCAGTGATCGAAGTCTGCCGCCAACCCCTAGCGTTTTGATTTTTGGTTCGCTGTCTCCCTTTTTTAAGCTCCTCTTAGAACCTCTCTAGACTTGTGCTTGGCCCCACGCCACACAACGCACCTACGGGCAGGGGAGAGCTGGTTTCAGAGGGAACCACTCGATAGCGAAAGATAGAATGCAATGCAGGATTTGAGATGGTTCACGGTGTGGGTTACCTACCTACTGCAGGTACACCCACCTATATGTACAGGGCATATCTGTGCTGCTAGTTGCCGACACTGGAGGTTCAGACGAAGCCTTTGCATGCTTTTGACCTGCGGGTTCAGGCGAGCTGGCCGTCTCGATCGTCCACGACGATGAACGCACTAGAATGTCTGCTGGAGGCGCACTTCAGGATGGACGTCAGCTTCTTTGACCGCAGGTTTCAATGGGACTCATGGGACCCTAAACTGGAGTGATGTGGTGATGTGCTGACGGGCTCGGTCTATTCTTGGAGTACGGATCTGTACGGATGTGCATACTGCAAGCAGGTAGGTACGGATGTACACTGGACTGGGCAGGGGATCTTGTGGCGAACAATTAGAAGGATGTGCCCAGCTCCAAACCCGGCTCAAACTGGCTTGCGGACTGCCCGCTGCCCGCTGCCCGCGTGAGAAAAGATTGACGCCTAACAGGGAGTTTGCCGACATCAAGTTTGGTTTGATCTGGAGATATCTGATCAAGTGATTCTGTGTATTAACACTTACCCTAAGCTGTCTCTATTTTATCTCAGAGGGATGTCATGATGGGAAATGGTTTCTTCGATTCTTCAACGGGTGGATGCATGCTGACGAGCGATATTATGGGTGTCCCGTCTGCCGGTTGACCCCCAGCTTTTAATGTCATAAAAGGGGTACATACTATAGGTAAGTACGTACATGCCAACGTGCGGGACTGCATCCAGCTTGGGAAGTGACTTGGCTCTGTGTACCCACATCCCACACTAAGCGAGAGGATGTAGGAGCCCGGATTGGCTACTAGAAGAATTAGATGCTGCATGTCGTCGCTCATCCGCCTCCTCACTGCTCACCTTGGAAGAGGAGAATCAGCAAGACTTGCAGAATTGGCGAGACCAGTTTCTAAACTTTATCACACCCTGTGCGGCCGACCGCTGGGCCTATTTTGCTGATGACCAACTGCAGTCGACCATTCTTCTGCTGGCTCATTGCTCTCTCTTCCGAGGTCTGCTTTCGATAGGGCTTCCACGGCGATCGCCAGCGCGGTCCTTTTCTTTAATACGCTAGTCCTAGCCTGTTCGCTCCCTCTGGAAAACCCCCAACTTTTTTTCCCCGGTTCTCTCTCCCCCTGGCCGTCGCGTCGCTGTCACCAAACCCCCCGCAGAAGTAAGAGGAGAGAAAAAAAGGGAGAGGTTGAACCCAAAAAAAAGTACGGCGCACACCACGACCTAAACTCCACCGATGCTCTCCCAGCCTCTCCCAACCTCGAGCCCCGAGCCTCCCTCGCTTTCTCCTGCTTGCCACCGTTTCGCTGCGTCCTGCCGACCCGAGTGTCCCAACGAACTTGCGACAGTGCGATAGACCACTGGGACCAGACTCTCCGCTTGGCTCCCTCTGCTCATCTTAGAGTTCACGGCGACACCTTTCCTCCGCCGCCATCGCAACGACTCTTGCTCCCCCGTCCTCACGGAGGACTCGACTACTTTATTTCGTCTGCGACAACGAATTAGATAAATACGTTGGATTGATTCGGACTGCGCCTGAGCTAGCGAAGCCGTCCCGCGGCGCCAATCCGACGACTGCCGATCCCCGATCTCCTGACCATGTCGTTCCTCTTCAAGTCCAAGAAGAGCCAAGACCGTTCATTGTCGAGCCGCGATGGGCCTCCACAGTCGTCACAGAGCTCCTTGCAGAGCGCCGCGACCAGAGTAGCCCGGGACGAGAAGAGTTCGCTCCAGCGGTCGACGCCGACAGGAAGCCTGAACTCGCTGGACAATGACGGCAGCATGAGTAGCCCTGAACAGGGCTTTGGAAGGCGCCCACAAGGAGGGCCAGTAGCGAATGTCGACCAGCCACACCCATCGCAAACAAGCGACTTGCCAGTGAGTCTGCATGATTGCAGGGAACACGCGGCAGTTGTTTCCCATGTCCCAACGTCTTCGAAATTCATGTCGTTGGACGGCCACGGATCGGGCACGCACGCTGACCAATATTTTTCATTCCGCAGTTTCGCAATGGCGGCCAACCGCAGGTCGGCCAGCAACAAGTGACCAGCCCCAACTCGTCTCTGTACCCCTGGTCGCAACGGAGGTTGACGTACACTTCGTCCCACCCGAGTCCGTTTCCCAGATATGGCGCGGCGGTTAACTCGGTGTCGTCGAAGGAGGGTGATATCTATGTCATGGGAGGGCTCATCAACAGCGCGACTGTGAAAGGCGACCTCTGGCTGATCGAAGCAGGCGGAAGCCTTGCGTGCTACCCTCTGGCAACCACGGCAGAAGGCCCCGGGCCTAGGGTTGGGCACGCCAGCTTGCTGGTTGGCAATGCTTTCATTGTGTACGGCGGAGACACCAAGATCGACGAGACGGATGTTCTGGATGAGACGCTCTACTTGCTGAACACATGTAAGCTTGGCTCTCCTTGTACCATCTCATACCATGCCCGATTTCCCATCGAACCCTCTGCCTCCTGCCCCCATTCTCCCTCTCTTTCTCTCCTGTCGTCTATACGTCAAACTTACCTGACTGCTTGCGACAGCAACAAGGCAATGGTCCCGAGCGTTGCCGGCGGGCACCCGGCCGTCCGGTCGTTATGGCCATTCTCTCAACATCCTCGGCTCCAAGATCTACATCTTTGGGGGACAGGTGGAGGGCTATTTCATGAATGACCTGGCTGCCTTCGACCTTAACCAGCTGCAAATGCCCAACAATAAGTGGGAGATGCTGCTAGCTAACAGCGACAGCGGCGGTCCCCCTGTCGGCAAGAGCCCTCCAGCAAGGACAAACCACTCAATGATTACGTTTAATGACAAGATGTACCTGTAAGTCCCCCGTCACCCTGCACACGAGCGGTAATAGGCCGCGGGAGACAACGCTTCGACTTGAAAGTCAGGATGGCTAAAATGTAAATTCCGTCGCATAGGTTCGGTGGCACCAACGGTTTTAAATGGTTCAACGACGTCTGGTCGTACGATCCCGCAAGCAACGCCTGGTCTCAGCTGGACTGCATAGGATACATCCCAATACCCCGAGAAGGCCACGCAGCTGCGCTTGTCGACGACGTCATGTACATTTTCGGTGGGCGGACAGAAGAGGGTGCCGATCTTGGGGATCTCGCAGCGTTCCGCATCACGTCGCGTCGGTGGTACACGTTCCAGAACATGGGGCCTTCTCCGTCCCCGCGGTCAGGACACAGCATGACTGCGGTCGGGAAAGCGGTCGTCGTGGTTGGTGGCGAGCCGAGCTCCGCAACGACAGCGGTTAACGACCTTGGTCTAGTCTACATGCTCGACACGACAAAGATCAGGTATCCGAACGATTCCCAGATCCAGGCAAGCTCGCAGAGGAACCAGCAGCAGCAACAATTGCAGCAAGTCAGGCGTCCCAGCGCTGGGAACGCCGACGCGCCCCCATCGCAGCCACCCTCTGCCCCGGCGCCTACTCCTGCAACCGCGATGATGCGCGGCATGCCGAGCCGAGACGGATCAAAAGACCCCCCGGAAAAGAGAATGGGCCCCCCACGGGAAGAAGGCTCGGTCGACAACCTGTCGAACGGCTATCGGGGCCCCATCGTCAACGGCAATAGCAACAGCACTGACGGCGGCTCTCAGGCCGCTCCGGCCATTGCCGGCTCGAAGCTTCCTCGAGTTGCCGCCTCTTCCCCACCGGCCGGCCCTCCGCCGCAGGGGCAGCCACCCAAGCCTCACATCAACACTGCTGTCCCTTCCAGGGCGCGCAACGCATCGCTCGAGCGTGCCGAGATCACGGTATCGCCTGTGACGCCTATTCAGCACCCATCTCCCGTGATTCCTGACACGGCCAAGATGGGTGATGCCGCTGTGACCAACGGCAGGCGCACGCCGACGGGGCAGCTTGGGCGTTCAGCTTCGAAGGGCGAACCGGGGTCCGAGATGCAGACGCAGATGCAGACGCCGAAGGCCAAGCCCGTTCGGCCCCCTCGGCCTCAAGGCTCGGTCGACAGCTCCACCGAGCCCGGGCTCAAGTCTATGACAGTCCGACCTTCATCTCCACCCCCTCCGTCATCATCAGGTGGTCCGGCTAGGCAGAATAGCAATCCGCTGTCACGGAGGTCGTCAGGGCGCAACTCGCAGACGGTCGCTCTGCTCAAGGAACTGGATATGGCCAGGAGTCGTAACGCCTGGTACGCCTCTGAGCTGGAGCTCGCCAGGAAGTCTGGGTACATGCCGAATGCCTCCCTTAGCCCTGTCCTAGAGAGCCGCGGGGCCGAGACCTTCGGCGACGACGACAAGCCCTTGATAGAGGCCCTGCTAGCAATGAGGCAGGAGCTCGCGAGTGTGCAGGCATCCGTCGACAAGCAGTCGATTCTTGCGGCGAAGCAGATTGCAGAGGCCGAGAAGCAAAGAGATTCTGCGATACAAGAAGCCGTCTATGCTAAGGCCAAGCTGGCTGCGCGAGCGGGGAGCGCCTCGAGCACACCCCAACTGGACACGGACCGAGACGGCGACGAGAGGTCTGGAGAGATGGGGCGGAAGCTCGCCTACGCCCTCAACATGCAGAGGGAGCTGCAGGCCCAGGTCGAGCGGTTTACCGCGGGAATCGAGGCCGAGAAGCGTGCCAGGCAGCTCGCGGACGACACTGCCAACGCCGCGCAGAAGCGCATGATGGACCTGGAAAACTACAAGCAGCAGAACTCGCTAGAGGCCGAAAGCCTCAGGGCCGAGCTCCATGAGGCGCAACGGGAGGCTAGGGAACAGTCCGTCGTCGCGGCGGATGCTCTTGCAGAGACGCAGCTGTTGCGCATCGAGAGGGACGAGCTTGAGGCCAAGTACCGCGACGTGGCAGGCACATCAGAGCAGGCGAGCAGCGCCCTCTCCACGCTCCGGCAGGCGGTGGCTGCCTCCTCCGAGACCAAGGAGCTCCTGGAGCGCAGGCTCGAGGAGGAGAGGCTGCAGCGGGAAACGGTCGAAGTGAAGCTCAACAAGCTCAAAGCCGAGCACGAGGCGCACACGGCCGAGCTGCTGGCCGCGACGCAACGACTCCGGGACGCGGAGGAGGTGGCCGAGCGTCATGCAAACGAGGCCAAGCTGCACAAGCAGGCGCTCCTCAGCGGACTCGACCAGGTCGCGGCCAGGGACGTGGGCAAGTCCACGTCGTCCAAGGCCGACGCGGGTCGGATCACGGCGCTCCAGGGGCAGCTCAACGCGGCAAACGCCATGGTACGCAAGTACCAGCAGCAGGCGGACACGGCGTCGGACAAGCTCCGGAGCGCCGAGGAGCGGATCGCCGGGTTGGAGGCGTACCAGGAGCAGTCGAGCCGTGAGGGCGTCTCCATCCGGAAGCAGCTGCAGTCGGCGCTCCGGGACACGCAGTCGCTGCAGGCGGCCAACTCGGAGCTCAAGCACCAGCTGGCGAACCAGCAGCTCGAGACCAACGCCATGACGGTGCAGCACAACACGCTCAAGGACATACTGGTGGAGAGGGGGATCAGCCCGACGGGGGCGGGCCGGAGCCGGGGCAGCCCCCGGGGCGAGGCGCACTCGCCCGACGCGGCCAGGGTGCGGGACCTGGAGCAGCAGCTGCAGGCGGCGCAGGCGACGCAGGAGGAGAGCCAGCAGGCGTTCGCGGCGCAGGCGCACGAGTCGGAGGCGGCGTACCGGGAGAAGCTGAGCCAGCTAGAGAACGACTACCAGTCGGCGGTGCACTACGTCAAGGGCACGGAGAAGATGCTCAAGAAGCTCAAGGAGGAGCTGACGCGGTACAAGAGCGAGAACTCGCGGCTCAAGACGGAGATGGTGGAGCTCGAGGACCAGGCCAGCTCGGCGGCTGCGGCGTCGGCGTCGGCCCCCCCAGCCGGCTGGGAGTCGGAGAGGGCGACGCTGGTGCAGAAGATCGAGGCGCTGCAGTCGGAGATGATGTCGGCGACGGCGCAGCTGGAGCGGCAGATGCAGCTGGTGCGGCGGGAGCTGGAGGCGGCCAGGCGGGAGCGGGATAGCGCGGTGCGGCACGTGGAGGAGGCGAGCCGGCGGGTCAACACGTCGCAGAAGGACCTGGAGCAGCTGCAGCGGGAGAACTCGCTGCTGGAGCAGCGGGCCCAGGACGCCGAGCACAAGGTGGGCCTGCTGCTAGACCAGGTCGAGACCTCGGTCGACAACTACCGCCGCCGCAGCCGGCAGGTGGCCAGCATGAGCTCGGACCAGCTGCGCGACTCGACGGGGAGCAGCATCCTGGCTGCTGCGCCGCCGGGCACGAACGGCAAGTCTACCGCCGCTTCTTCTGCTGGCGCTGCCCCGGCCGCATTATCTTCGCCCTCGTTTTCAGGCGCCGACCTGGCCGTCGGCGGCGGCGGCCCCGGACTCGCAACGGCCGGGGCGGCTGGCCCCCACGCCGGCAGCCACCAAGGCCACATGCGCACGGACAGCTCCGACACGGCGGGCAGCGTGTACGGCGTGGGCGGGGAGCTCGGGGACGAGCGCAACAGCGCTGCGCTCGACAGCCTGGCCAACGAGCTCGAGACGCTCAGGACGCACTGGGAGGCGACCAACAAGAACTACCGGCTCAGCAACACGTTTGACTTTGAGGGGCCCCCCTCGGGTGCGACCGCGACGACGACGCCGGCGGCTGCTGCTGGCGCTGGTGGGGCGGGGATCAAGGGTGCCGGTGGTGGTGGTGAGAAGGAGGACAATGGGCTGAGTGAGTCGCTTGCTGATTGGAGGAAGAGGCTTGATAATCCTTGATTTTTCGGTGTCCCCCGGCTGCTCTCTCTCCCTCTCCCCCTCTCTCCCTCCCCCTCTCCCCCTCTGTTCTTTAATGATTGGTGAGGGGCTGAGGGAACTTCGGGATTCAATACATTTGTATGCTCTCTCTGGATTTGCAAGTTGGGTGTACGTCTTTTGATTGTCCCTTCTTTTTCTTTATCCTTTTACGTCTTCTCCAGTTCTTCTTTTCGTTGGACATACCCATCATATACGAGTGTTCACCCGCTTCCTTTTCTCATGCTCTTTTCTTCGTTTTACCCCCTCTTTTCTTTTTTCCCCTTTTGTTCCCACCCTAGTTCAATAGACAGCACCGACGACTTTCTGCCACTTTCCACATTCACTTTGGCCAGCATCACCCACTTCGCATCACATATGTACCTTACAATTCCCTGACTGGATGGGGCTGGCTCGTTGCTGTGTTCATTTTCGTCTGTTGCATGCAGATATCTCTTGAACTTTTGTTGCCTTAACATAATCTCCTGGTGTTGTCCCCCCCTACAGCTGGTTTCCTCTTTTTCCTTTTCTCCCTCTCTCTCTCTTTCCCCCCCTTGCCGTCTTGTCTTTTAGCCCCTTTTTCACGATATTAAACGCGACTGAGAAATTCCAATGTCCTCCGAACTGTTTGAGCAAACTTGCCACAAATCCCATGGTCCCATCCACTAAAACTCCCCTTAATGTCTGTCGCTTCTGTGCCATCTTTGTCGATGTCAGTGGGCGTTTGTTTGGCTTTTATCTCCTTTTTCCTATAGTATCATCTCTCGAGTTCTGGGACGTTTGAATGCTTTGTGGGGATTCCTTTTGTACGTTTTCGTGTGAACGTTGTGAGTTGGCTGTTGGCGGCAAAGGCCCGTCCGACGGCTGGGATTGGATCAAGGCCGGCGACTTGCAGAGATGGATGAAGAAGGTAGCTATGGAGGGAATAGCAGATGTAGCGAAGCAGTCTTTCTATATGCTGGGCCTCATTCTTCGCCGCCTTGCTCTCAATGGGTGAAGTGAACCCCGGAAGGCGCTCTCTGGACAAAACCTCAGGCGATGAACAAGCGCATGTTGTTGATAACGGTCTGAATAATGTGGGAATATGAAAAAATACCGTCCCCCAGTTTCCAATCCAATCGTGGAGAATGGTGTGTGACTCGGAGGAGGAATGTGCCAGTCTGAATAGTCAATCATTGATGTGCTGCGCTGAGTTCCAAAGCTTTTCAGCTCCAACGCTAGGAGCATTCAGGCGTTGATCCAGACGTTCTCGTACCAATAGAGGGCCAATAAATGCCCTTCGTCTTGAGTTCGGCTATTATTCACATAAATGTCACAACATCTTGCCCGGCTGAGGCAAAGACTAGGTGGGATATTATACACGCCCCGCCTGGGCTGAAGGGCAAGATAGTCTGCCAAGCAGGGAGATGGCATGATCTAGTGCGTGTAATTGGGGGCTCGTGTGACTAATGAGGTACGCTGTGAACTAGAGTCCGTCCTCTCGGCCACGAGACTGCCACAGACTGTCCGCGTCTGGCCACTCATGCACTACAGCGCCAGCCCCTTGGCGCCCCTCGTCCACCGGTAGAGCGAGAGGGCCCTCCTCCTCGCCTTGTGCTCCTCCCACTCGGTCGGGCTGGAGCCCCTGACGCTGTAGAGGGTGGACCTCAGCACCTTGCGGAAGTTCTTCTGGAACTCGGTGCTCAGGGTCACGACGCAGACCTCGTGCGCCCTGACGATGGTCTCGCACGCCTGCTCCACGCTCTGGTTGGGGCCCCCGAGCTGGGGCATCCGGTCCGCGAAGAGGAGGAGGATGAAAGACCCGTGCAGGAGGTAGATGCCGAAGAGGTAGGGCATGAAGGTGAGCTCCGGGTCGTGCTTCAGGATCCGCGACACGGCCTGCGAGGCGGCGATGGCCCGCGTCGCGCAGTCGTTGAAGCGCGCCGACGTGATCCAGTCGTCGTCGTCGTCCAGCATCGATATCGCGTCCCACTTGCCGTGCAGGAGCACGTGCAGCACGTGCAGTATGTGCGTGCTGTAGGCGGTCACGAGCTGGAGGCGGGAGCGGTCCCGGGCGCAAGGGCGGTACCGGCGGGGTGGGTTGCTGTTGGTCATGGGCGCCGACAGCGGACCGTCGCCTGGTGTGTTTTCCGAGGGAGGTGATAGACCCCCCGTGTTGTTGTTGGAGTGGGCGCCGGTGGCGGTGGCGGTGGCGCCGCTCCCGGCGCCTCCTCCCCCTCCTCCAGGTGTGGTGGTCATCATGCCGGCGCCATCAGCAATGGCGCCTGGCCCGCCGCCGTTGGCCGATTGCGGCTGCAGTGGCGGTGGCGGCGGGGGAGGGGGCACGCCGCCCGTCACGAGGTCCTTGACGCGCATCCCCGGGGTGGACGGCGCGGGCACGGGCTGGGTGGCGCCGCCCGCGCCCCCACCGTAGTCGCCGGCGCCGGCGCCGCTGTTGGTGTTGCCGTTCATCTCGACCTCGCGGGCTAGGCGGTCGAGGCTACGCTCGCAGGCGGCGAGCTGCTCGCCGATCAGGGCGACGGCCGGCGTGTCGTCCAGGCCGCCGAGGCGCGGGTGCTGCCGGCGGTGGTGCACTTCGATTATGTCGCCGAGGATGGCCATGAGCGGGAGGAAGTACTCGAAGAAGCCCGTCCCGGACACGACGGTCGGCGGGCCGAGGACGCGGTCTGGCATGTCCTTGGCCGGGACTGCGTCGAGGTCCTCCCACACTGCCTCGGGGAGGGGAGCTTTTGCGAGAAAGGCGGGACTGGAGTCAGCTCTTGCGAACCACGAACCACGACTGACTGTTCATTACAGCACCGTGATCGGGTGACGGTCAACTCACCATAGACCTCGCAGTAAGAGTCGGGAATGTACAGCACGCTGTTGAAGGACAGCGCCAGGTGGCGGTCGAGGCAGTAGAGCAGCCAGAAGACCCGCCTCCGCTCCTCCCTGGACTCGGCGTCGGCCAGGGTGGAGCCATCCTGGTCGCGGCGGCACGAGCAGAGCGGGTTAGCGCAGGGCGAGACCGACGCCGAGCACCGCTCGTCCTCCCTGTTCAGGCCCAGGGCCAGGGCGAGCCGGATCGCCTTGCTCCACCACTTGAAGCAGTCCGACTTGAAGTCGCCGCCCGACACGGCGATGGAGAGGAGGATGAAGGTCAGCACGTCGTCGATCACGCCGGCGGGCTCGTTGGTGGCCGTCGTGGTCGGCTGGCTGTTGGTCATGTACGGGTAGCGGTGTGGCTGTTGGGGGTCGGCCTCGACACGGAGTCCGCCTTGTTTGTGAGTTGTGTGAAAGAGCACGTAAGCTAGTCAGCAGAGAACATGGCCGTGGTACTAAGTCATGGTGCTAGGTCATCCAGCGATCCGGCGGCCGGTCTGACGAAAGAGAATGCGAAAAAAACATGCAAACTCACCATGTATCCTCCTCCACCTGTCCGGATCCCTCTCCGTGATGAGCGAGGTGGACAGCTCATAAAGCGCGTTGGTAATCTTGCTCCTCGACCCGGGGACGTGCAGCAGCACAATGTCGGCCGTCTGGGCAGCGCACCACAGCATCGTGGCTAGGAGGGCCGGGGTCGTGGGGCGCGGGCTCGACGGGTGGAGAAGCGACCTCTTGCGGAAGATGCGCGTCAGGATGTAAGGGCTCGCGCACCGGAAGAGCGAGGACCCCGGCTCCGTCAGGTACACGTCCAGCAGGTCGCAGGCCACGCTGGCCGGGACGATGTCGCCCAGGTAGGGAAGCACGGGCACGAGGCACTGGTAGCGGCAGTTGGCGCTCGGGGCGCGGTACAGCGACGAGACGCGCTGCAGCTCGGGGAGGGATCCCAGCTCCCCCTGGCCACCCCCGGTGGTGGTGGTGGTGGTCGTCGTCGTCGTGCTGAACGAGCCGCGGTTGTTGTTGTTATTGGAGCGGCGCACCCCACCGCCGCTGCCAACACCGCTTGTGTTGTTGTTGTTGTTGTTGGGGTTGTCATGCGTCCGGGGCCGGATGCCGCCGGCGGGGGCACCGCCGCTGAAGGAGCCGCGGGGCTGCCTCGCTGAGTAACCACTCGTGACTCCGCCGGTCGCCCCATCACCACTATTTGCACTACCACCCCCGCCGGCTGGAGAGGGATATCCTATGCTCTCATCACCAGATAAAGACGACACCCGTCCTCCTCCCCCAACCCCCCCGCTGCCGCCACCCCCACCTGGCGGAGTACCCCCCTGCAGAAGGGCGGTGCGGGGTGCAGCCGCCACTTGCTGTTGGTGATGTGTGGATAATGGGTGATCCGCAACTGCGGTTGAGTCCAACAGGGAGGCCAGTTGCATGTGGGTGTGTGCGTGCGCACCACTGCCGCCGCCGTAGCCACCCCCCGGCGAGTGCAGGTATGGTGGAAGATGTTGGTGGTGGGGGTGTTGCTGCTGATGCAGCTGGGACGAAGACAAAGGCGAGGACACCCGTGGTCCTGGCGCTGGTGCTAATCCTGAGACGGTCGATATGCCCGGAAGGGCGGCATTGGGGCCACCCGGCGTGACGCCATAATCACCTACACTCATCCCCAGCCCTCGGCCTTGCCCGCCGTCGCGGTGCGACCCACTGTAGTTGCTGTGGGTGCTATGGCTGCTGTGCAGGTGTGGCCGTGCGGCCGAGAGTGCATCGCTGAAGCTGTGCGTGCGCTGCGGCGGGTTGAATTGAGGCTTCCAGTCGCCGCCGCCGGTGCCCGTCATGCCCGTCTTACTTATTGATGCCGAGGGGACGCCCCCAGGAAAGCCTCCTGATGGGGAGGCTACAGAGGGCGACGGGGTAGTTCCGGAATCACCGCCGGAATGGCCGTTGCCAAAGCTAGCCCTGTGGCTCTGGTGAGTGGCCCGGTTGTTCTCGTGCTGGGCGTGGTTGTTATTGGGATTGATGGGGTTGTAGTGTTGATTGAATGTGTTAGGCTGGCTGTCCTTGGGGCTCGTGTGACGTCCCGCCTGCAAAGGGCTCGGCTCAGATTGCACAGATCCCGCGCTACCAACACCACCTGTCATGGAGATAGGCACCCGGCCGCGTTTCTTAACTTCGCGATTGTACCGGCATGTGTATCCGTAGTCTGGGACCGAGGAGAGTAGGGGAGGCGAGGGTGTTAGTAGCGTGAAGGTAGATGGCAACCAGTGTTGACAGGACGTGTTCAATACACGGGTAAAGAAGGGGGGAAGGGGGGAGGAGAGCTGGAGACCAGAGAGGGCAGACAAGGCCGAGAGAGTAGATGGCGGTGAGGCGCCCACTACAATAGGCTTAGGGAGTTGTGTTGCTATGTACGGAAAGTATTTTGTGACGTACCTTCACATCGGCGGCTTTAACAGTAGATGAAGAGCGGGTCTGTCAGTCAACAGATTCCCCGCCATATACGTGTAAGCCTGCAAAGAGGGCAGGCAATATGGAAAGATGTGGCCACTGATTGATGGTTGCGGTGGCGGTGGCGGTGGTGGTGATGTATCCGATGGGGCGTACAGGGAGAGAGGGGAGGAGAGAGGTGGAAAGAAGATGTAGCCATTGAGAGATGGGTAGAGTGAGAAAGCCGAGAATGAGGGGAGGGGGGAAGTGAAATGAACGAGGTCATCATACCAAGGACATTCGCCGTTACAGCGCGTTCTTGAGGCGCTACATTTGTCGCAAGCCCTCCGGGTCCGTTTCCTTGGTCGGGCGTGTTCCGACATATCCTCCTCCATCCCGTCGTTCACCGGGGGCGATTCCGCCGCCATGCTATCCTGCCTGTCATCGGACCGCTCGTCGACCTCCATGCTGTCAGCCATCAGCACCCTTGGGCTGAATCCCTCCTCTGCTGTCTTGGTTTCTGTCACTGTGGTTTGCGCGCCTCCAGTCTGGGCTCCTGCAGTGTCGGAGGCGTCTAGCTAGGAGCCTCGGATATTGAGCATATGGCGCTCGGCAAACAAGGAAGCTGGGCGAATAACTGGATCTTCCAATCTTGGAAGCAACAGCTACGGAGGTAGGTATTTTTCTGCCAGCTAAGCTCTAGCCTGCTGCTGATATGATACCTATCCGCCTGCCTGCCTGCCTGCCATACGCAAAGTGCTCATAAACGTCGAGGTGGATGTCCAATCAGGTGTCATGAGACACCGGCTCTCTGGACGGGCCAGGATCTGCTCTCTCGGAGTTCGCGGTTTTCTTCTTCAGTGTTTTGAGGGGTAGGTATCAGCTGGTGAATCGCGCCCTCAGTTAAGACCAGATGCTAACGAGTAACGGGGTTAAACCCAGACCAAAGGAACCATCTGCCACTTACGGATAGGTACCTAATTCTGGACAGACATGTCGCAAGAATCGCAAAGGGGAAAGAAGCGAATCCAATCCCGATTGCCGGGTAGGTAGGTAGCGTTGCTAACCGCAATTCGTGCTTCGCAAAGTGCTCCCAAACTGCTCCCGTCCCTACCTACCTAACCAACCGACTTGCTCCAAGTGATTTAAATTTCCCCCGCACTCCAAGAGTCGTCTAGCTAGTACGTACTAGCCTCGCCTGTCTCGCTTGCTCCCACTTTGCGAGTTTGTTTCGCTGTGGTGCTGTGGGTTTCCCCATTTTCAGATGGGGATCTGCCAGCCATCCTTGCCTCTTCCTTCCTTGTCGTTTCCCCCCTCAAGCCTCTTTTCAGGTTGGCCTCATCCATTTCGCTACGAGCGATTCGTCGGTTTCTCGATTCATCGATTCTCGTCGTAAGCAGGATATTTTCCCTGCTGCGCCGGGCTTTCCACCCGGATGCATTGGCTGGGCATCGCTAAGATCCCTGAGTCGGTTGGAGAAATCAACGATGGGCTAAACCCAAATCTGCCTCCAAGCAGGGGTCTGCTGAATCGATAAAAATGACAAACCCGGGGATTTCGGGTTGAGTTCCACCGGGATCGGAAAATCCTTCTACGGATACCTGCTACGTAGTACTGATACATGGAGAATCAACGTGCCAAAATGGTTGACAGAGCTAGCAGTTCTAGAAGGCATATACTGAAATTTTCAGACCCATCCTTCATGTCTCCTCCACAATTTCCGTACCAGTTCGCCACCTCCTGCCACATCCCATTCTTCGGTTATTCAATGCCATGTTCTTCCTGAGGGGAGAGCGGAGTAGCCATTATGGGGATATCAAGCTGTTTTCTACCTATAGCGGGGCCTTGGTGGGAACGTCCCCCTCGAGGATTGTTTCTCCGCCGAAAATGTCGTGCGTTACCCCTTCCACTTGTAATGATCCTACATGAGCCTCAGCTCTAACGGCTCTGGAACTACTGCAGGACGTCTTACCTAGCTGACCCCTTTTTTCAGGGGCTGCGCAGTTCATTCTTCGGTGCGGGTTCAGTTCTTTATAAGATTCCCAGACGCAACTTCTAACCCGGCCAGGTCTCTAGGTTATCTAAGCCGGGGTTCTTATGCTAGGACCGAACGGAGGTAGGGAACCCCGCGTATTCCCTCGGGAGGCTCTCGTTCAGTGGCGGAACGCGATCGGCTCTGCGGAAGGACTCGCCGAGGACACCGAGCTGAGGTTTGGCCAAGCTGGGACGCTGTCTGGCAACTCCGAGGTATTTGCGTCATCTGGTTAGCATGTGCTAATGCACAATGGAGACGCAAATCTTCTTCTTTGAGTTTCTTTCCCTTCAACCTTGCAAAATTGCCGTGGTATAGGACGAATAAGGCGACCAAAGCTAGCAATGTGTCCAAGCGTCAAAGTTTGCGCAACCATAGACACCAGATGATCTAATATCATTCGCTGTGCTATTTGATCGGGGCTAGCAGGGGCATCCCTCCTGATGAGCCTAAGGTGCAGAATTTACGGCCTGGCCTTGACCTATTTTTTGGTGGCAGTGGCTGACTCGCCTTTATCAGTTGATAGCAACTGTCACATTCTGGCTCCCACAGTCCTAAGCATGGAAGTTCTGCGTGTAATGCTCTGGTGTTCTGAGTTTGTTATGGGATAAGGGATTAACCTGGTCTAGTTTTGAATGGTACTTGGAGCCTTGATACTTGTTACCTTCCGCGTCTGTTGCGAAAAGTTCAGCAACTCCAAGTGAACACCTCGTCTCGCCGGAGCTTATCAACCACCTAAAAGTGTACAAGAAAAAAAAAGACCACTGGCCAGTATCGTACACGATTAGAGCAACTGCTAACAAAGCGAAAGAAAAACAGCAACCACACTACAGCCCACTGTCAATCTGGACTGGCACGTTGGTCTTGGTGTAGTCGGCCCAGTCACGGCAGGTCTGCGCCACGGCCAGCGGGATCTGGAACCCCTTGATCTTTTCGGGCTGGACCAGAAAGGTGGAGAAGAACCCGCCCGAGGCATGCCAGGCGATGTGGCAGTGGAAGGGCCACGCACCCGCGTTGTCCGTGTCGAATTGCAGCACGGCGAAGCCGTTGGGCCTGACCATCTGCACGTCGCGCCGCATCGGGTTCTCGGGCCGGACGGTCGTCGTTCCGTCCCAGTCCCCGGCCCCTTCGGCCAGCACGTAGAAGTTCGCGCCGTGGAGGTGCATCGGGTGACTTCAGGGGGGGTTGCCGGGTTGTGTATGTCAGATGTATGATTACTGTTTGCGGTTTACGGTTTGGGAAATGGCAGGGAAATGACACGAAAAGAAAGGAAGAAAAGATGGCAAGGGAGAGGAGGAATGAAGAAGGGAACATCGGAGAACACTTACGACGCAGGCGTCCTATTCTTAACGATCATCCTCACCGACGAGTTCGTCCCCAGGTTCCTCACGTTCCACTCTGCCGGGAAGCTGGCGTTCCCCAGGTTCGCCAGCAGCAGCGGCGGGGCGTTCATGTTGACCCTCGCCGATGTGCCGTCGAACTTCCACAGCGTCACCTGGGACGCGTTGGTGAACAGCTCGATGCCGAACTCGTGCGTCCACGTCGGCTTCGGCAGCGGCATCTTGTACATGGGCTGCGTCAGGGACAGAGGGTCGTTGGCGCACGTGCCCTGGTCCGGCACGGCCCAGGGCACCGACGCCGGCTCCCTGCCCGTGTCCGCATCGTAGTAGACCGCCGCCACCGCGTAGGGCTGCCGGGCGGGAGTGCAGCTGGTCAGGTTGCTGCGCATCCAGTAGGCCGAACGCGTGAGCCCCGCGTCGGCCTTGACGATGACGTCGACGCGCTGGCCCACGCCCAGGGTCACCACCTTGGCGTCGTAGGGCTGGATGGGTACGAAGTCGTTGGCGATGACGGTCAGGGTGTGCTGGTCGATGGAGAAGCGCTGCACGCCGTCCGAGCCAGAGTTGATGAGCCGGAGTCGGTGCGTCTTGCCCCGCGTGAACTTGAACTTGGCGATGCCCGCGTTGTTGGCGCAGGGAGTCTTGTCCCCCGCCGCCCTAGTGGAGCAGTCGAAGTTCATCTTGCCGTTGATCAGGTTGTTGTCCGAGAAGATCTGCGGGGAGCCACCCGGCGAGAGCATCCGCTTGATGATGGTGAGGTAATCCTCGTGCTGCCAGTCGCTCAACATGATGGGGCCAACGTCGATGTCATATTTGGACCTGCCGGGACCGTAGATGATCATGGGACCCACCACGCCACTAGAGTACTGTGCCGAAAAGTGCGAGTGGTACCACGAGGTCCCGTACATGTCTGCCCGGAACTGGTACGTGTATGACTTGCCGGGTGCAATGGGGCACTGTGACACTCCTGGGGCGCCATCTTGCCAGGGGGTGCCTCGCTGGAGAAGCCCGTGCCAGTGGATGGCCGTTCCTTCTTCCGGTCCAGTGATGTTGTTGCGCACCGTCACCTGGATTGTGTCACCCCAGTTGGCTTCGATCGTCGGCCCGGGGAAGGCCCCGTTCACCAGCAGCGCGCTTGTCTCGTAGCCGTCGGGGGCTATGGCGGCCCTGCTGACTGTGAAGTCGTATGACCTGATGACACCGGTGGTCGGGGACTGGTGGTAAGGATTCGTGCCTTCGATGGTCTTATCCCCCCAAGGAAAGCCATGTGGCAGCGGATTGTTGATGAGGAAGACGGGGAGGAACGGCGCCAGCAAGGTACCTAGGCGCGATTTCCTGTTGATTTTGTCAGCATACGCCCCACCCACCGATTCGATGAGCGCTCCTTGGGCCTACCCGTTTGTCTTCTCTTGTGTGAGGCTTGCAGCGATACTGAAGAGCCATTTCAGACCCACGAGGAGCCTTATGGCGAGCTTGTCCATAAGGGCCACGGTAGGGACAGCGAAGGGGGGACTTTGCCCAAGCAATAAAATGACAGAACGAGTGAAGAAGAAAAGTAACTGGGTAAACGAGTGACAAGTAAACTAGGAGACCTGATATGAACCATACATTCGTCTCGGGAGGAAGAGACCGCACTGCCCTAGCTGGTGATGGGGGCTTCAACGTGATGGAGGTGGGAAGGCTCGTTTATATATCGAGGTCCGTCCAAGACGGAGACAGGCGTCGTCATAGACCCAAATCATAACCCCTAGTCGAATTGCAGCGCAGTATTGCAACAGCGACACGGAGTGGCCCGCTACCCAATGCTGTCGGATCGCTCTTGCGCACGAGGAGCCAGCCGCAAGGGCTACTCCATGGGAGAGAAGGTGGGCTTGCTCGACCCCATCCCTTCCACTTCGTATGAGCCGGGGTGGACACACTAGGAGCGTCGAGCCACATCCCGGGGAGCGAGGAAGTGTAAAGAACTTGGAGCCCCTAGTCAACTACCATTGCCGGTTTTAGGTCCATGCTTGCGCTAAGCCTGGATTAGGGCCAACGGGCTGGTTCTGAGCTGGTGCTCGACTGGTGTTGTACTGCTGCTGTGTTTTGGGCCCTTGGTTCCTACGGAGCCCCCAGAGACGCCGTCCTGGAGGCCGGCGCTAGCACGGGATCATCGGGGGACCGAGATGGGCAGAGGGTGAAATTGGAACAAGAGAGACAAGATATGTCTAGCTACGGAGACGGATTCCGGCTAGTATGTCTTGCAAAAACGTACGCGGCGTGTTGGTGGCGTCCACTAGACTGCCAGAGGTTGGACTACGAGGCTGGCATGGCAGATCTTCATCAGACCTTACCCTGTTCCACCCATCCCTATGAGGTACCGATATCAAAAGAAAGCAAAGGGGGAGCGTAGGGGGTGAAAACCTCTAGCTTGCCGTAAATTGCAAGACGGGAAGCATTTAAAGATAGATCTTTAAACCGGACAACCGTGGATAACAGGGTATGGTCTGGTCGAACCTCAACTCAAAGGCACTTATGCTTCACCTACTAGTTTGCATCCTCAGGCCCAGCTAGATTATCGCTCGAGCCTTGGGTCGGTCGCCACCAGAGTGTGCGGTTGGCGTGCCGAATGCTTGCGTGTTGTGCGTCGGTCTGGTAGGTGTGTTTCTGGCATGGACGACGCCGCCGGAAGAGTTGATGCCAATGCATGTCACCTCTTGTAGAGTCTGACGGGGATAGAACAAGGTGGTGATCCCAGAAGCAGATATCCGAGCACCTAGGGTCCAGGTACGAGAAGTAATGATTCTCGTAACAGGGAAGCGTACAGTAGATGTTCATGACTCCTAGAGTTAGGCAATACCGGAGTAAACAGGCTTGGTTGCCCTCCCACACATGGAAGTATGCTAGTAGATAAGTGAAGTGCTCGCAAAGGGCTGCTTAGCTCTGGCTCCTGGGCAATTAAGTGTAAGTGCGGCGAATGCATGCAAGGAGGCCGCTGCGCCAGCTTCGAGAATCCATAATAACATTGCGCCTGTGGCGTTGCCGGTTGTTCTGCAGGATGTCGGCACTTAGGCTGTAGGTTACCTGCCCGCATGGGCAGAGTATAGGTCTGTCCAGTTCGGAAAACCCCGGACCAGACGCCATACACAGTCAAACCAGCTGTACGAGCTTGAATTGTTTTGGGGACAGGGCGCCGTGGGCTGGCACGGTTAGCGGCCGTTGCCGTGAACCGAGAATGTCTGGTCTGAAACTCTGGAAATGGGCCTTGAGTCTAATCATCTACGCAAGCGCAATCACTCAGATGAGCTGAAGTAAATCGCAATCTGCGAACTGCAATAGGAGGGGAAACTGCACAGATGATGGGAAAGTCCGTGATGTCCGTCTAAGATCTGGCGCATGAAGGCATGGTGTCCTAATTTGGATAGCACCTGTGGTGACTGCTGGATGAAGTTGCAAGCAACCCACCTAAAAAGGAATTTCGAATGCCCTACAATGCTAGGTGTATTTACTAGCTGTGGTCTCCAAAGGCGATTTCGTGTCAGTGATAGCCTGATACGAGCTCTCTTCCTGCCGGAATTAACGTTAGAGGCTGGTGTCCCAGTGGTGACGAGTGCCACAGCAGTTTGCCCCTTTTTGTGTGTAGGACAGAAAGGTCAAGATTTCGATCGACATTGAGCCGCCCTTGTTTGCAACGCCCTGGTGGTTGGAGGCTTGGTACGCTATATAGCACCACTCCAGGTCTAATCACCGAGACCAGCATGATGCCCCAAGCGCCGGTCACCCTCAGAAACAAAGATACCAATTCACCGGGCAGGACCTCAAGGATCAGGTTGCGAGCGTGGATCTGTGAGAGGTTGTGCGCGCTGTTGTTATGCACTGTTGTCGACCTAGATGTCATTTTTAATACACATTCGGATCAGAGTCAAGAAAATAATATATAAAAATTAAAAATCATCAAAAGGTTCATTTCCCTCCCTTTCTAATTTAAGAACTGATTATTTGTCCTTAAATTCTTCGTATTGCGCCTGGTTGGTTCCTGGCAATCGAGGTAGAGTTAGATACAGACAATCATGGCCGGGATTCCTAGACCTTGAGGCTCCAGGTAACTGTGGATACCCTGGTGACTTCTGCTAGACCGTCATCAACATTAATCCGTCTTCCTTTCTTTCAGAAATAAATCTGGAGTGATGTGACTGTAGGTTTCACAGCATGCACTGACAGAGGGTTCGGTTACTCCGCGGGAAAGCGCGGGGGAGTCCCTTAATTGCTGTCGACCGAACACTTACGGCGTAAGCCACCACGAGGCAATGCATGGAGGTGCATTCATGCCAACATGAAGCCTTGACATCGTGACTCCGCCCGCCCAGGCACTCATAGTTAACGGGAATAGAGAAGAGACGACAAACATGAATTACCTAAGATACCTACACACATGCCAAGTGCTTTGCGGCACAATAGATATAATCAGACACAGTTTGCCCACCCTTGCAACAATTGTGACAGCTGTGGCGATGCTGCTGTGAGACTGCCAGAGAGCTTTCATTGTGATGGCTCTCCTCGCTCTCCCACATGTCTTTCCGTATGTTGGGCAGCCCGTAGATCCCTTCGGGCCGTCAGGGTTTCAATACGCTGATCACGCCGCCTTTCGAGGGAGTATGACACGCTGGATTTTTCTCAACCCCTACCCCCCAAAACACGCAACAAGGGTTTATTGTGTATCTCCAAGGAGAGCCCCGTGTCGGAATGACGTAGGTGTCGGTTGTTGCGGATCTCCTCCAATTCCTGTTGAACGCCATTTGGACAACGCCAGCCCAGATGCAAATGTGTGAGGATGTTGTTATTAACGACATGTGAGAAGAGATAAAATATACAGGAGATGAGGCCACCCTTCAAGGTAGGTACAGCTCGCCTATCTCCCTATATCCTGGCTGTCAATGGCAACTGCCGTCGTCTGGCTAATCACGCTGCCTATTGGTCGCGTCGGAGAGGGCTCGGCAGCGGTCGGTAAGCACGTTGGGCGGCCATAATCATCGGTCGTCGGCGGGCTTTGGCGTATGCTTGTTGAGCAATTGGTGATGCATCAGACCGGATGACACTACCAATGCCCATAAAAAATCTGTATACAACGAACTGGTCGTCAGTCTATGCCAGCGCGTTAAAGAGAACAGGGGGGATGATCGTACCCAAATGTAGTTCCTGACGCTAGCATGTACTGGCCTATCGTCCTCATGATGCCGTTCGGACCTGCCCCATACCTAAATACGGTGAAGGTTCCTGTACGATTTGATTAGACGACGGCTCTCAGCTCCTGGTCCCCGTGCCTGTGTTGGCTCAAGCTGCGGGAGCAGGCGTCCACGTACCCCAAATAAAACCCATGATCGAGCCGACAGCTAGATGGCTAATTAGCAGCTAGAGCATAGATGTGGGAGCTGGGGAGATTGCGGGCACATACTACCACCCATCATAGCACCCATCTTCACTATTGGCCTATTAGCACCATCCTGACGACCGTTCGATATTGGGGGGGTAGGTGTTGATCACTAGGAGCAGACGGATGGGGCGTACGTTTGTCCATGTTGGACGGGCCAACATGACCGCCGGAGCTTGGTGGTACGGGCATGGTATGCTGGCTGAATTGAGTTTGAGCTTGGAAGGAGAAACGGCGATAACTAAGTTGGGACTTGATCGCAAGTTCGCAGCCTCCCGCACGCTCACAACAAAGAACGTTGTGCTCTGTCAAAAAGTGGTTCGTCTGGCAGGGGGTGGGTGGAGCCTCACGGAACAATCCAACGTCCCTGATTGGTAGACCCCGGCTTCACTGTTCCTGCAGCCCTTCTGGCCTTCATCTTCCCCTCGGCTCACGGGCCACTTGCGGTTGACAGAGGAATCCTGCATCATGTGTCGGGGTGCACGAGCCACATATAGCCCCGCCCTTAGGCGGTCTTGGCCCAGAGAAGGCCAACTAACGAACACCAGAGCTGAGTGCGGCGAACAATCTTCTCCAACTGTTAGCACTGTACCGAGCCGGGAGTGACCTCCTTCACTATTTTTTGGCATTGATGCGCCGAGTCACAGGCTGCACACAAGGTACCCTCATAGCCCAGACCGCTCACGTGAGCCTACACATCCTGACTCTTCCGCTCCTTCTGCAACTGCGTCCTCCGCTCAGCATATCAACAGGATTTGGAAAACTAGTTACGGCATTGTGGTATCCAGAATCCCGGCAAGAAATTGTATCGCTCGGCTTCAATCGAACAGAACGGAACGCCCTGGAGTTGCTCTTTTTCGGCTTTTCCCCTGGCTGTTAGTCTGTCACCGACCGAGCCGTCAGAGGCATCCCTTTTCTTTTCCCTGGGCGCGTCGCCGCAGCTCTGCGGTCGAGGCCACGCCAAGCGCTTAGCGAGACGGGGGGGAAGAAAGACAGGGCGACCACCAACAACGTCTTTCTCAATTCTCGCCTCTTGCTCAAGCCGAAGGATCGTCGACATCACCGCCCTACCGCCATCCAACGTCGCCCCTTCCCGAGAGGATCAATTGCCCGGTGAGTGTAGCCGCCTAGCATCATCGCCTTGGCCGCAGTTTTTGGCCGCCGACCCTCCTTTCTGGCCCACGATCGTCGCAATTGGTCTTTTGCCCTGCAACATCTCTGGGTCTCTGGCTGATCCGGGGACCTATTGCGACAGAGAGCACGACCCCGGACCAACTTTTACTCAACCTTTTCATCACGTTGCAATCCAAGAGACATTTTGCTTTTGAGCGAAGATACCCGACTTTGGTTTTTCCCCCCTCGCCTGAGCCGTCGCCGACGTTTATGACACGACAAAGGGCCGACACCCCCGAACACACGCAGCCAACGAGAGGTACCACCGGCGCCATCTACGTCCTCATCATCGACGTTTGCTCCTCCCATCATCCCTTCCACTTCGCTAGTCTTCCCCATGACGGCCGTCGCAAGTCCTCCTAGTTTCGCTAATATCAATCGGCCGGCATGGGGAATGAATGGTAACTCGCTGCATTCGATGAATCCCCACAACCCAGATGACGCCAGAGGCATGTTCACGCCTCGAAAAACCCTGCAACGCACGAACTCGTCGTCGTCGGTTTCGTCAAATTCATCCACATCATCGACGGGGACCATAATCAGCGCCAACGGACAGTCGAACGGCACGCCGTCGTCGTTAGGGTCCGGCGACCCGAACGGGTGGAACAGGAAAAAGGGCCAGCCGAGAGCACAATGGTCTGCGCCTGGACAAAATGTGCTCTCGGTCTTGAAACCTGAAGGCCCCGACTTCTCCAGAATGCCAATCAACAGGCCGATGCAGCCGGGGGTGAACGGCGCCTCGTCACTTCACCAGGCGCCGATGTTGCTAGGTTCTCAGGGCCAGGTTGGCCAACAAGGGGGCATGGTCAGAGGGTTGGGCGACCCGATGCCCACGGGCCAGCCTGTCCTCTATCTCCTCTCACTTAACGGGACGTTTGAACGCAAAACGATATCAGTCCCGTTCTTCCCGGACACTCTCCGCATCGGCCGCCAGACAAACGCGAGGACGGTACCGACTCCAGTCAACGGATACTTCGACAGTAAAGTGCTTTCGAGGCAGCACGCGGAGATCTACGCGGACCGCGCCGGGAAGATCTGGATCCGAGACGTGAAGTCCTCCAACGGCACGTTCGTGAACGGCACGCGACTCTCGCAGGAGAACCGCGAATCGGAGCCTCATGAGCTGCAGACGCAGGATCACCTGGAGCTAGGGATCGATATCGTTAACGAGGACCAGAAGTCTGTGGTCCACCACAAAGTTGCGGCTAAGGTCGAGCACGCCGGCTTCCTCAACCCTTCCCACAACCTGATGGATATGAACTTTGTCGATCTGGATCCTGCAGGCGGGCAGATGATGCTCCCTCAGATGAGCGGGGGTCAGGCGAGGGGCCGCACCGGCACTCAGTCTTCGCTGGGGACTAATGGTCGCATGGCGCCGACGCCGGGTCTGGGTAGCAATCAGTCCAGTGGGCTCCTTCCTGCTAGAAGCATGTGGATGAGCCAGCCGTCGACCGAAGCAATCGTGAAGAAGCTCCATGTACGTTTTTGCTTGTGTTCTCACTAGCCTGCCATATTACGTTTCCTTCGGGAGTATGCCGCGCCCTTACTGACCTCCCTTGCAGCAAGAGATGCGCGTCGCTAAGTTGCAGGCCAACGACCTGCAGCGGACGGCTCATTTCATCAACTCCCTTCTCGGCAAAGAAGACATCAAAAACTCGGACAAGCCCGAGGTCCCTGAGCCACCCAAGCAGCAGCATGCTGTTAACGGCGGCATGTTCCGCTCCGAAGTTGCGAAGACCCGCTTCTCCGACCCTCCGGCTCCTCCACCACAGCAGCCTCTACCGGAGAAGCCCGACGTGGCACGTCCGAATGGAGAGATACCTGCGTTGAAGCGGGGCACGACGGAACGACCCAGATCCCAAACATCAAGCACATCACCCATCCGTCAAGATAACCTCAGCCAGATCATCCAGCTAACGGAGACATTAAACAACGCGAAGCGGGAGATGGATGCCCAGAGCGCTCGGATACGCGACCTCGAGGAGATGGTCCTGAAGGAACGCGAGGCTCGTGAGAGCGCCGAAGACATGATCAAGAAGCTAGAGGACGCCGCCGTCGCACAGACCAACGGCGCTGCCAAGGTGAACGTACAGGAGACGTTGCTCGCCGAGACCTTTGAGCCGCCAACCGAGGCCGTCTCAGCCTCAAAGGATGAATCGGCCTCAGAGACGGAGGCCGGATCATCCCCTCCCTCTCCTCCGGCCGCGATCAGCGCTGACGTGGCGGCCGAGATGGCTTCGAGCTTCCAGGCCCGCCTGGACGCCATCATCAAGGAGATGCGGGAGATGAGGCAGGAGCTGGACGCCGAAAGAGAGCGCGCCGATAGGGCGGAGGCCGATAGGGACAGCGACCGCCAAACACTCGCCGAGATGGTGCTCCAGATCCGGCAGAAGGACGAGGAGATCAAGAGGCTCGCGGACAGGAAGGCCGCCCGCTCGAGGTCCGCCGGTGTGCACAGGGGCAGGTCGGACAGGGCGGGCTCGCTGGGCGTCGGGGCGTTTCCTGAGACGCCCGTCACCTCATCCCATGTTGGGGATTCGGGTGCCACTACTGCCTCCGGCGAGGATGGCAGCGGCAAGGGCAGCGGGGCCGCCGAGGAGCCGGCCGAGGGCCAGCCGACGCTGTCGAGGGCCAACACGATCACACCACTGTCCGACTCGCTGCCGCACCCTGCCCAGGACCCGGCCGCGGTCCAGGCCGCGCCGTATGCGTCCATGATCGGGGTCGTGTTGATAGGGATGGGCCTCATGGCGTGGATAAATGGGTGGCAGCCGCAGCCCCGCTTGGATAGATAGATGAGGGCCATCTTGCGTCCTAGCGCGCTCACGTCTTCACGCCCCGCTCGCCCGCCAGCCCTGCTTTGCATCGATCTTCGCTCTTGCTCCCCGACCTGGCCACCTTATAAGAGTAGGATATTAATACCTCTCTACCCGATAGCCTCCACCCTTTCCCACCAAGGACAGCCATGATGACGACGTCAAGACACACACGCCCATATCCACCACCATGACTTCAGATTACAAGGACATTTGGACCACAAGGAGGGAGGGCATTCCCTATGTATTTACTCTATGAGGACTTCCGATAATTTTCTTCCCCTCTTTATATATTTCTTTTTCCTTGTCTACTTTCCTTTCCTTTTTATTTCTTGGCTTTCCTGTCCTCGGCGAACTTGGCTTCCATCAGTGAACCCTCGTTTTTGATGTATTCATTCCATACGTGGATTTGGAGGTGCCGTTACCACATACATTGTTTTCCTTTCTGTCTCATGTTTCCTCAACTTTCCTAGCTCATATTGCTCTTTTTGGCATGATTTCCATTTTGTCCCGTATTGGTGTTGGTGTTGGTGTTGGAACGGCGGCGAGCGACGGGGTTTTGATAGGGAACTGCATTTCTTCCTCATCCGGGTCCTTTGACATTCGTTGCTGTCCCCCCTTTCTGTGATCGGTATGGTGCTTTCCACAGCGGGTGCTCTGTAAGTAGGTATCGAAAAAGAATTCTTCCCCATCACTCATTTGAACGCCCAAGGAGCAGGACTAGCCGCGTTACGAGACAGGCGGGTCGGGTCGGGTCGGGTCAGGATGGATGGCCTGGCGAGCTGGGAAGGCCTGGACGTGACGGGGTTTTGGCCAACGTCAGTTCGGAGAGGGGGAGCACATGGCAACGAGGATCAACTTTTGGCATATGACTGACTTCTGTCATCAAAGTGGGGGATCATTCACTCATACATACTCGCATATACCATTCATAAAAGCAGCGTACACATACCTACCTACCTATCCCATATCCATCTATGGTCGTACCAGCGGGCGCAGCGGCACGTACATCTCGCTGCTTATGCAATGCTGGTCTGGTACCTACATGGACTGCATGGTCTCCTAAGGAGTTATTGTGCTCAGCTCGTGTCTCCCCTTTACCGCGCCTTCTTGTCCCTCACCCATTGACAAATTTGTCGCCATATAGCGCTAAGGCTCGAAGGAGGACGCACGAGTCAGTCACTGGTATTCGCCTAGGAGCTCCTCCTGCCAACGGCTGACACTCGTCGGCGGTCGCTCTGGCGTCGGCTCGACAACCTTTTCGGGATTTGCTCTGTCCAAGTCTGGAGTTCGGTGACTGACGACCACCTAGCCCGTCGCATTATATGGGGTGTCTGATATTACTTGGGATTGACACTTGCACTAAATATTGATAAGCGCGGCCGCGCTATCTGCAGCGAATACGTAGTATCTTATGCTAGAGTGTCGGTTTGCGGGGAAGACAGGTAGGAGGAGGCTGGGACATTTTCGGGTTGATCGGGACAATCTGGCGAAGCCGATCGCCAGCCCGCCTCGATGGATTGGACTGCCCCGGGCAGATGCCCTTTGTTGCCTACCGCTTAATGACGCTGGCTTTTCTCCTCTGCTAGGTTGTAGGTGCTACCTAATGCCAAGGGTGTCAAACTGCCCTTGGTCACCCTTTCAACGCCCGGTCCAAACCCGGGCCGGGAGTGGATGCGAACGTGGGGGAGAGGAGAAAGGGGTTTCCCTGGGCAGTACTAGTAAGGTGAGTTCCGAAGCCTCAAAATGGGGGTCTTTTGGCTTACCGAGTACGGCCAAGCCAATGCCAGTGGGGAAGTTTGCCGCGAAGGATGGAGTCATGGAGATAACGCGACGGATGATGGAATTTGGCACGCTACTTTTGGCGACCGTCGCGCGTTGCCCGGAGGGGAAATAATTGGAGGGAAGGCCGTAACGAGGAGCGTGCGACCCCGGACCTAGACTCGAGGGTCTGTAGCCAAGCTTTGCCATGGCTGCAAAGCAGGTCCCGCGAATTCGGAATCGCTGCATCCCCTCCTCCCATCCTCGAATGCTAATGGACCCCCCCTTTTTTCTCTCTTCGTTCTCGCCTGTTACCTTTGCGATGTTGTGCCCGCGTTCTGTTTCTACCTGTTGTCGTCATTCTTGTTGGAAGCTGAGGGTGGAAGCAGGACGGGAACCCAACACAAACGACGACGACGACGACGACGACGACGACGACGACGACGGGCCTCTTGAGAACGCTGGACCTCTCCCTGAGCAGTCGAACCATAAGCCAGCTTTCTTTCATCCTGCAGGCTCTTTCCAAACCCGCAGCAGGCCAGGCCAAACCTGACTTGACCCTCCCCCCCGAAAGCCCCCGATGTCGCTCTCCCTCACAGGGCTGGCGTACGATGCCGCTGCCGGCGGGCTTGCGGCCACCACGCCACCTGAGGACAACCAGCCTCCGAAGCGACAGAAGCCGCTGGCCTGCCTGCGGTGTCGAAGACGGAAGGTAAGTGAACAGGTCTCGCGAACTCACCTCACACCAGTCGGCCAGTCTCGGCAAGAAACACTGACGTGAGCTCGACGCTCCCCCTTCCCCACCGTTTAGCAAAAGTGTGACGAGCAAAGGCCATGCACGAACTGCGCAAGGTCCGACGAGATGTGCTAGGAGGTCGCCCCCCGGCTTGGAGTCGTTGGGTGAGTTCGGCGCTCGCAGAAAGCTCCCCCTGGCCCAAATCGCGATGCTAAATTGACCCTGTCCAAAACCCCGCCCTCGCCACCTAACGCAGCTCCCTTCCTCTGGTCTCCCCCGTCGACGTGGGCGCCCTCGAGGAGCGCGTTGCCCGCCTGGAGAAGGCGCAGTACCTCGAGCAGCGCCGCTCCAGGGCCACGGCGGCGTGCCGGGCGAACGGGAGCCGCAGGCGCAGCCACATGGGCGGCGGCGCGGTCGCCTCCGCTGCCGCTACCACTGCCACCAGCAGCTTCCCAGCCCCTGAGCAGGGCTGCTGCTTCCGGGACGGCGAGGGGCGCCCCTCCTCCAGGAACCTCTCCGTCGGCACCACCACTGGGACGGGTTCCCCTTCCTTCGCCGGGAGCGCGCCAGCCATCGGGCTGCTCGCCGCCTTTGCGAGGCCGGATGGCGAGCACGGCAACAACAACAACCGGGTCGGCGGCATGGCGAGCACCATCACTGCCGTCGCCGGGCTGAAGCGGAAACACGACTCACTGTCCTCGTCCTGCTCCTCCTCCTCCTCGCACATGACACCCGCCTCGTCGCCCAGCAGCAGCGACCACCACCTCCCGACCCCCGTCTCAGCCGGCGGCGGCGGCGGCGTGGGGCTTCCGGGCGTGCTGGCCCCGGCAGCCACCGCCCCGGTCATCGACCCGGCCACTGAGTCGGCCATCTTCGGCATCTACGCCGCCAGGGTGCACTCGCGCTACGCCTTCCTGCCCTTGGCCCTCCTGCGCGAACCGGCCCGGCGCCCTGCAGAGCCCTGGGTGGGCTTCTTCGTCAGCATGGTGCACAGCATCGGCCTGCTGCTGATGTTGGAGGCCGCCGGCGGTGGTGGTGGTTGCGGCGGAGAGAACGGCGGAGGCGGAGACCAGCTCCAGGCGGCCTGCTACCGCACCGCCGTGACCCGCCACCTGGGCGCCGTCTTCGCGCGCCCGGACAGGATCCTGCACGTCCAGGCCTACCTCCTGCTCGGCGTGCACGCCCTGCACGCCGGTTCGACGGAGCGCGTCGTCTCCGTGGCCGGCGCCGGCGCCAGGTACTGCGTCCTGGCGGGCCTGCACCTCGACTCTGCGGAGCGGGAGGAAGGGGCCGCCCTGCTGGCTGGGTCGGGGATGGCCGCCGGGACCGGGACGCCGCCGCCCGTGGCCTGGCTGGATCGTCGCCACCACCGCCAACTCCACGCCGCCGCGGACGTGGGAAGGAGGGCGGCGGCGATGGCCTTTGTCGAGGCGCGGGCGCGGATGCGCCGCAGCGTGTTCTGGTCCGCGTACGCGCTCGACCGCGCCGTGGGGGCCGCCTTCGGCCTGCCCGTCTCGGTGGCAGACGCGCACATCACCACAGGGCCGTGCGGCGACGGCCTGGAGGATTGGGGCTGCGGCGCGGCCACCTCTGCGTCCTCGGCGACGACGACTACGGCGGCGCTCCACCTCATCCGCCTCCGGAGGATCCAGTCCGAGATCCTGAGCACGACCCTCCACCGGGACTGCCTGACGGCCGCCGCGGGCTCCTCCTCCGAGGACCGCCAGGCCGCGTGGCGGGCGCGTATGAGGGAGAAGCTCGACCGCTGGAGGGGCATGTGCCGCAGCCTCGACGCCGGCGCCGGGTGGCTGGACACCATGTACCACCTCAGCGTCGTGATGCTGCACCCAGCTCCTCCTCCGGTCCCTCCACGCCCCCATCACCCCGTGCGGGATTTTGCTGTTGTTGCTCATGGCGTCGGCTTCAGGAGCACCATCAACGTCGCTGCTGCTGCGGCCGCCACACTGGACGGCAGGAGGCGGACGACAGACGACAGCGACAACGACGATGACGATATGGAGGGTCATCGCGCCCGTCAGGGAGGAGCCGACCCCCAGGTCCAGCAGAGGACGAGGGCGTGCGCCAGGGCGTGCCTCGCCGCGTCGCGCAGGCTCCGGGCCGCCTGCTCCTCCGGCGGCATGTCGGCCATGGGCGACGCCCCGTGGCTGACGCTGGTCGAGGTGTTCAGGTGCGGCGTCGTGCTGCTGCACTTGTGTCGGTTCGGGTTCAAGGTGTCGCCTCCCCCCTTGGCTGCTGCGGCCGTGTCGCGAGAGGCGGTCGAGGAGGCCATCCGTGCCTGCCGCGGCGTGCTCTCCGAGCTGACGGAGAGGTGGCCCCGGAGCAGGTGTCTGCTGGAGGTCTTTGGGCTCCTGGCCGCCTTGGTTGCGTCTGCGCGGCCGGGTGGCGGTGATGATCTCGACGGGAGGGGCAGTCAGCGTGCGTCCCTTGGGCCGGGGACTGCCGGGCTCGTCCTTGCCATGTTGCCCCAGCTCGAACCCGTCGTTGTGCACCGCGATACGCTCAGGATGATCCGGGAAATGGCCGCCGCTGATGAAGAATCCCCTCCGTCGCAGGTGGTCTCTTGTTATGATGAGATTGGGGTCTTTGTAGAGCAGGGTGGAGCAAGAAGTGGGCAATCGATGGAAGGCAGCGAACTCAAGGTGGAGGATGTGGATGAGGGCGTGTTCGCTGATGACGGTGGGATAGAAGCTGGGCTGGGAGTCCTGCAAGGGGACGATCGGAGCCCGTCATTCGAAGAAGAAGTCGAGTCCATGCAGGAGGACGAGAACGCCTTTGCTCTTCCTGCCACGCCTCATTTTTACCTTCCTGAGCCGCAGGACGAGGTCGATCGGGAGCAAGAGGGTTTCAATAGGTACCAGTACCGTCATTACGACTATCTGGATCTCGGGCTCGCGAGCAATTCGGTCGAGCCAGCGCTTCCGTTCTGATATCCATGACCATTATGCCTGTTTTGGGCATGTTGGACTGAGCCCTGAGCGGCATTGGAAATTAGTAGTTTTTTTTTAAGAATTTTTTGGGGATGATGTTTAAGGTTGCTTTCTTGTTCGTCTGCTGCTAGATGATGGGAAAAAAAAGGGAATTTCGTAAATGAGTGGAAACCCCCTAGTAATATTTCGAAAGTTGCGACAAACCGACAGATGGCTTTCTTTTGGCTACATCTTTGCATTCTGATTTGACAGCACTCAGTAGACTGAACAAGGCCCGTTGTATTTGGGAGGTTGAGAGGCCGTGGGTGTTCCAGTCAGGGGATATAGGAAGGGCTGGCGAAGGGATAAGGGAGCGGAGAAGAGGAGCCCACAGTGTCCAAAGAGCGAAGCCACACCCTCGGTTCCCCTCGGCGACGGCCCCGACGGGATTTCCCGTCCGATCTCCAGCCTTTGGTCTACGATGGGGGATACTCTTGATCCTTCCCCATTTGGGGGTGTTTTCCCTAGGTTCGGCAAGCAGTTCAGCAAGGAGGTGACTTGGCCACATCTACCACGAGAATGACAGGCCTGCCAAAAGGGGGAAGGGAAAAAAATACCCGCCTACTTGCAAATAGCGCCCCGGGATGCGATCTAGTCTTACGGGTGCTCTCTGCTACTGCCTATTGATGGCGACTAATGACCATCGGGTGTCCGATGAGGCAAGTCGGTGTCACTAGATGATTCTGACGGCTGTGAACTCCTTCACGCGCCCCATGAGTCACTTCCCCTTCGTACCTTTCACCCGGGGTCTGGTGGGTTAGTTCACCCCGCTGCATTGTTGTTGTTAAGCCTTTCAACATGGAAGGATGCAAATTCGTCCCAAGGTTGGTGTGGGGTTGTGGGCATCAATCGCAAGTCAATGTCTCTCAACTGTCTTTCTGCCAGGTCAGCAGGACTGCTCCTTCCACCATGGGCAAAGGCAATTGTTCCTTTGTGGGCTCACACTCAAAACAAAGAACCTATTGTCCTCTGGGATGTTATCATAACCCTTCCTTCGCTGCCTTTGTCTGATTCTGCAGTATGTAGGTAGGTAGGTACCTAGGTAGATAATTTATGCACCAGAACAATGATGCGTGGTCGAACCTCTACTAACAAAGATGAATGTTCTGTAAAGGTAATCTCCTTGGAGAATCCGTTTGCTCAGATCAGATTCGAACAACGACTTCGAGGCCATTCTACCTACCTGGGTAGATAGTGCACCGAGTATAAATACCCGATGTGTGCTTCCCCGTTGCTTCCGAGCTTTAAAGTACTCATCACCAAGCTCCAAGACACCGAGACGCTGACATCAGACCAAAACGAGCCTCCAAAAGTTTGATTTACCGATTCGCGACTCGTCAAACACAACTATCTCTCTATCCTTCCTATCTCTTCGTCGACGCCTAGTTCCAGGTCTCAAGATGTTCAGCGAGGTGAAACTTCTCATAGGTGCCATTCTCGGATTTGGTCTGGCCCTGCTTTCCCTCTGGGCCCTCTCGGACATTGCCTTCTCCGCCGTCGACGCCCTGCTTGTAACCCTCAGATGCCTCCCCACCATCATCCTGAGCACGTGGCTCGCCGGGCAATGCAATAGACTGGCTCGCAAATACTTGGGAGTGGTGGTCGATTACTATGAGGTACAATGGCTCGTCCTGGGTTACGCGGCCTGGACGAATATGAGGGCAGTTAGCGAGCTCTATCTGAGCCAAAAAATGCATAGCTTGTCGATGAGCGTCACAGTGGCCTATAGGATGTGGGATGCGGCGGACAGTCGGACCCCGGGGTGGTCGGCGCCCAACACGGAGGAATACTCCGTGCTCATCCCCTTGCTTGTGTGCCTTACCTGGGTCGTCCAGGCCACTTGGTCCGTGTTTCTGTTTTCCCTCGTCGAGGACCTTCTCTGGGACAAACTCATGCCCCTGGCGCGCCCCAACGTGGAGCACGACCAGAGGCTCCCCACGGGCGAGCCTATGGAACTTCGACTCCGCGAAGACATGTGGTCGCGCGTCATCCACGTCACCAAGGTGGTATTCCTCATGAGCATGTCCTACTGCGTTGTCCGGTACACGTGGAATTGCTGCGTGTTAGCGCAGGAGTTCGATGCGTTTTTGCAGCCCTGCCTCAGCAGGGAATGGTGTCCGCTGTACAATACGCTCCGGGTGGCTGCGTTTGTGATTCTACAAGTCAGCTACTCCCTCCTTTGCCTCCTTAACATGGCCAAGCTCGTGGCCTCTCATTGCTCTTCACAGCCCATGGGAGCAGGTCTTGGGGCTTTCTTAGCCACAGCGGGCTTCTTTATCATCCACTACGGGCTCCACGACCGCTACAACTGACGCCTGAGTTTCCTGTGTAGGTAGGTATGTTGATTTTATCGGGCTGTTAGCGACACTTCCATTAATTAATTGATTATAACCCAGATTATTTTCCCATCCACCCAAGCATTCCTCTCAAAAACACCAAACTTATGGTCGGGAAGTTGTGTAATTAGTGACAATCGTGTGACAATCACCGTAACATGAATCCTGAGCCCAATGGCAGTGGATATGGGTGTGGCTAGTAGATACCTAAGTAGGTAGGTACAGAGGTAGGTAGGTCGTTAAGTCTGCTGGTGGACGAGAGTCAACTTCACACACCGAGTAATAATTACAGAGAAGCTACGACGCTCCGGTGAGTTGCGAGATGGTCCAAATCTCCCATTCGCCATCATCCCGGCTTCCCTGACTGCTAAATGTCCCTTCTAAGCTGGAGCCTGGCACTACAGCTAGCTCACACAATCGGCTGCGAAGCCGGAGCCCTTCTCCTTATTTTCAAAGCGAACTCGATCTACTCTCACACACCTTCCTCACCATCGAAGAACGCCCAGGACGCAACCAGCCGCCAAATATCGTCACTGATCCGTAGGACTTTGTCATTCATCCAACTGCCCGCTTCTCGGCCCTTTCTGATTTGCCCTCCGTATTGTTGATGCGATTGCGTAAAAGGCACACGCAGTTTAGAAACGTAGGTCGTATCCGTTGTTGTTCGGGCGTCGCTCTGAGCAAGCAATATTGCCCCGAGCCTAGATAGCCAAAGCGTGGCAGTCAGCGTGTTGCGGTCTTAACCGTTGAGGGCCCTGAAGTACCGAAGATGAAGGTTTGGTCGACTTGTCCCCAGTATTTACCTTCCATCCAGCGCCATCTCCTTTCTCTCTCTGTCTTTCAGCACTGGATCAGCATGTTTGAGCGCCTCGTTGCCGTAGAACATCTGCGAGCCTACCATTTCCAGGTTTGACCCCGCGAAGACTTCGTTCATCCCGCCAACATGAAATCTGAGTCTCCCTGCAGCACATGCGAGCTGGCTCAGGTTGACAAAGGGGCCCTCGTAAAGGAGCTCGCCATCGAGTCTGGCCTTGATTGCCTGAACCTTGGCTTTATTGAGCCAGAAAATCGCACCCTCCGTATCTTCTCAAACGTGAAGTCGGTGAAATTGTCTTAGTCGCGAACTCGAGGCAAGCAAGCCCGATTTGACTGCATGTATGAGCTATCGTTAGGCTTGTGTCTTTGCTCTCCCTCGCAGCTAGGTTGAATTTGTTGCAATAATCCTCCCACTCTCTGCGGGCCTTCTCGAATTCCTTGGCGGAGCCCATTCCAAGCTCTGAGCCTTGACTGCTTTCGACCTCACCATCGCCCTCGCTGTCGCTGTCGGTGTCAGTCTCGGCTTTGCTGTGCCCTTGAGAGCTGCTTCCCGCCGCGCCGAGTCGCTCCTTTTTTTCATTGCTATGCATTTGAGAACAAAGAATTCTTTCATTGCTATGCATTTCAGAGCAAAGAATTTGGCCTGAACCGCGCGAAGGGTAGGACCCAATTCCGTCTCGTCCGGCGGGCGATTCCCTTGCTCTGCCCTTCTCAAGGCACAGTCTATTGTCCTTTTGCATTCGACGAGGAGTCTGGTCCGGTACCACGACCATGTTTTGTTGATGATTGTGAACCTTCCTATAAACCGATTCTCATTAGCCTCGACTAGGAGACCCTTAACGGCTAGTGACTCCGTACGATAAGTCAAGATCCCCTTTGGAACCACCCCACATTGTAACCACCCAAAAAAGTGAAGTCATCTAGGACAACGTACCACCTTCGACAGTCAATTCCCAACGCTCTAGCTGACTATAATACATAATTCTCCGTCTGAAGGGACTTTTGGCCCTTCTGATCCTGCATCTTCAATTTCAATTGCACCGGCCTCCATTTGTGTGTTCTGTACAGCCCTAATTCCCACAAACTTGGAATTAGGGCTCGTTTTGACCTTCCTCCGTTTGATAGGCCGTGCCGCCTCTAATTGAGTCCCAAACGGTCCAATTTTTGTAAGGCGTTAGCCAAATGGAAATTCTTTTGGTGGAGGCTTTTTTGACCTTTGTAAATAGGAGACGTTGCGTGTCAGTTCGTCTTCTAGCTCGTCCATCAGCGACAAATAGGATGCGAAGTATCTCTGAGCTCGTAATTGCATCTTAGAATTGGTAAGAAGCTGTCGGGTTGGAGGCCAAGCAATCGAAATGACTCTGACTGCTGCTTCGAAAGTCGGAGCAAATCCCTTTCGAAGGAATTAGAACTCGTCCGAGAGTGTCATGACTGTTAGAGTCAATGGCCTGTAGTCCCGTCAGATATGGGAAATAGCGAGATGCCTATCCCTTGCGCTTCGATACTTCTAGTTGCGAGGGGCTAGGCAGTCTAAGCTGGTGGGACAGACAATTTCTTCCAGGACCGCATCGCCATCCCCTCCCAGTAACGTCAGAAACTCGAGGAGGTCAAGTGCGTCCCCGAGAAGCGCCACGATTGCCCTGCGTGTAATATTCTCCCCAAACTGAAGGCTCTCGTCAAACTTGACCTTCTTAAGATCTTGTAGGGCGAATGCCGCAGAATTTTATATTCATGAATGGGGCATGCTAGTTGCAGAACAGCTAAGGGCGGAATGGGATTCGTAAAGGCGGCCATGGAAAGGCTTGCGTTTATTCGCACACACCGTTGAGGCCGAAAGGGCTTGGATTTTGTGCGTAGCAACTCTTTCCTGCCAATGCAAGCGAAAGCATTCGCAGGCATGATAGACATGGTTCTTGGCGTTTTCGTTCCCACTGGCTCGAGCTCGATCCTTCCTCCCACAATCAGAAAGCTGAGCGCATAGTTTCCATACTTGGTCGTTCAAAGGGGAAGAGAGTGGACCCAGGTGAGGCGTGCCAATAAACACGATGTCGGCGACTTTTTCCAAACAGACACCTTGCCTGAACGCTGGGGTACGAGTGCAGACTTCAATATAATGCCTCCCAGAACGGTTCGGCAGAAAACATCCTTGATGGAGCCTGGTTTATAGTTGGAAATATGAATATTTTTCCGTCCAGGTATTTTCCCGGCTTAGGCAGGCTTGCAGTAATTATGATGTTATCGTTCTTCTTTCAGGTTTGTCCGTAAACATCCTCAGTGAGGGCCTGTTAGGCCGCAGCTATTCAGTGAAATCTTTGTTGTTGGGGTGGTTGGTGAGATTGGCGATCAGGCTAAGCTAACAGCTACCCAAATTGGTACCCAGACGCTGCCCCTCAAACTCTAGTCTGTTCAGGTTTCCATGACCTTCTACTTCGCCCTAGCTCCCTTCCCCTTCCACCCTCGTCCATCTCGCCCGCGAGTAGACACCCCACAGTAGTACAGTGTAAGAGAAGGCCACCAGTGGCAGCGGGTTGAAATTGTCAGCCACCAACTCCCAGATCATCCAACCGCCCAACCCAGCCGAGATCATGCACAAGAGGAGCCCGGTAATGCTTATCCCTCGTAAGTACCGCCACGTCTCTGAAAACGTGAGTCTGATGCCGAACAGAACAGCCGCTGGATACTGGACATAGGGGGTTCCATGTCGCCTCGATGGGGGCCGGCCATCCACACTGCTGCATATTATGACACTGCCGGCCTCGAGGTTGTCGTCGGCATTGCTCTCACTTATGAGCGGCGTCCTTTCCTGAGTTTCTTCCGCTTCTGGTCTGCCTGACATGGCCTTTGATGCTTGAACTATTCTGTTGTGGTATCAGCAAACAGGCTTGGTGTTCTCCCACAAGTGAGCGATTTGAATTCAGGTGGCGTCATGAGAGCAATCAGATGCCATACCAGCGAAACAGCCCTGTCGATATTTGGAGGTCCACGCCGACAATTTTGACGATTGTGAAGATGAATTCGATCCCCTAGCAGCCAAAGCCACAAAGATCACGATGAAGACGATGGCGTCTCACGGTGGTGTTTGGAATGTGGATGATGGCAGATAAGATCCTGTCTGCAAGCAGTGAATGATGTTGTGGTTAGTGTTGATGAGGCTCAGCCCCGAACGGCGAGTGCCGCCCCGGTCGTGCACATGAAGGTCACATGAGGGGGGATAGGGGGCGCAGCTCAGGGCGGCTCAGGCGACTGGGCGTCAGGATGCTCTCCACTTGCGGGGTCTCAGGGGAGAGAGACCGGCTAACAGGTCAGCAACTCATGGTTCTGATTCATCCGAGGACGCAATTGTTTGTTAACTTTGTCCTTGTTGACATCAGATCAATCATCTCGTATGTGTTATTGCCGTGACCATCTGAGTGCTGCGGCTCGGAAAGAGTGGCTTGAATGCCTCATTCGCAACATAGGAAATAGTTAGCTCCCAATTGTCGGCATTAATTAATTAATCGGCTTCTGCTCCCAATGGGTCAAATTCGTTAATCAACTGTCAAGGTCAGAATTACGGCAAACAGCACAACCATTGGTATCCACGATTGCGTACATCTTATGATATATATAAACCCTTGAGTTTGGGCTCGTAGCATACATGGCAAGGAAGGCCAGCGAGTAATTATGTGAGCTTGTGAGCTTGTGAGGCTTCTGACACCACATGAATTGATGTCCCATAGGTATTTATATAATACTTTAGATTTGAATGTTCACTAGAAGAACTCTGAGCTCCTACTTAGCTGTTAGCAACCAAGACGCTAGATGTGGCGGAACAAGCAGTTAGCGAGCGAGGATCAGGAGCCAGTCAAGGTGGGAGCCAGCGAGGAACCAAAGGACGCTCTGCTAGTAGTGCAAAGCCGCCCTTATAATTAACTTTGACAAGCTCTTCGATAATAGCAACGCACCCATCTCAGGCTGATTGAGTCTCAAGACAGTGCCTATCTGTTTATTGGGAGGGCGATGCCTATCAAGCCTCATCTTCCAGCGAAACGACTAGCCTTCATCAGCCACTGCCTCTAGTCTTTGTTAGACGTGCTCCCTGCCTGTATGTAGACTTTGTGTAGATAATTGGCTCCTCCTCTTTATGCTGGACTAGACTCTTGAGTTCTTTGAATTCTCAGTCGTCCAAGGCAGGAAGATAAGGAGACTAAAGTCGTAGGTGAACTTGCCTCCCTTGCCCCGGCGTACTGCTCTGAGAAACTATTTACAATGCTCAAAATCTGAGAAGGGCTGGGTTACCGATCTTTACTTAGTAAGATGAAAGAACCGCGCCCACTTGTACCCTCCAGATACGTAGTCAGAAGTCAGATAAACGTTCTCTGACCATGCAAAACGCGTTGCATCGAGTGGCGGACAAGGGTCAGCAAGCAAGCGGCAAAATGCAACCTAATATGCACTTCAGATCGCCGCCGCATTCGCAATCGCTTCCCGTGTAGGAGGTCCCATAAAAGAAGAGAGCGCGCATTTGCATGTTCTACACGCTGCAATGAATATCGGTACGTACTACAATTTCACTTCAGGGTTCGTTTTATCCGTACCCAATACGCAGCCATTTGAAAGACATGGGAGCCTTACCTAGCGGTCTAGCGCTACGGACGTATTTCTCCAAGCCAAGTTTGCACTGCCACATCCTAGTCTAGGATATCCACGATCCCGCCATTCCCATCGAGTTTGCAATATTCAGGCGGACTCGACATCACAGCAAACGGCTTGCTGTTCTGCAGCCTGATAATCCGCAGTGTCAACGCCAAACTGCAGCGCAGTTGAACTCGGATCTGGCCTATCACAAGTTGTCATGCCCAGTGCCTCTGTCAAGGTGCAGAGGCCATGGGGACAAACCGCCAATAACTGGCCTGTTGGCTCACCAACCCCTCCGGTATCTGGTATTCCCTTCGCATGCGGTATCACGCAAGCAGACCTACGAACCTGTCAGCAAACGTTGTCGAGTCGCTCCACGCGGCTAGTCGCCGATGACATGTCGTTTTGCTGTGAGGAGTCAGGACTTTCGGCCGGGTGACCGGCTAGCAGGTGGGCCGGTGTCACTATGCAAGTTCGTGGAAATACGTATCGCATTCGGACACGCGAGTGGGTGCAGTGACGACTGGCCAGTAGTACACCGTCAGCGAGCGTCTCCTTGAGCTTTCTGCCAAGCCGCCAAGTGAGGTCGAAATAAGCTTCATTCTCACTTTCGAGTATTTCTCCTTATTGTGCGCTGCATCCTCGTTCCTTCGCCTAGTTGGATCCGATCCGAAAGGGGTAGAGGGCGCGTTTTACGTCTCACCGTCTTGATTGCCGTCTTACTCGCAGCGGGTTTAAGACCCAAGGGGACCCGCACTGCGCTAACGGGTGGGATCCCTCGAACGGTCCAGACGGGTCCCAACGGGTCCCAACGGAGGAGAACGGCTGTAAAGGCGTGTTTCAAATTTCCCGATCTGGACAAGACGCAACTGCTTAGAGCCTTAGACACTTAGAATACTAGGTGGGTTCCACCGTCTCCCTCTGGCCCTCTCACTCTATGCCATCTTCTCATTCCTACCTTACCCACTTCACTTGTTTGCCTTGCGAGTGCGAGGCAGAGCTAGTTGAGGCTAGTCGAGGCCAGCGTGAGTCGGACCAACCTTCCATCCGATTGGGCCATCTACCAATATCGAAGGAATGGTCTCGAACCCCCGATGTGGCTAAGCCGCTACAACATACCTTGGCCTACATGATCTGCGTCATTTGGCCGAGACATCCCGGGGTGTAAGTGTGCATCCAGGATCGCCGGGGTACTGGCATCGAGGCGACTACGAGGTCAGACCGCTGGGGAAACTGAGATATGAACCATTCGCCAACGGGCGGTAGTGAATAGATGGCCTACTAACCACTTCGTGGGATGGATATTAGAATGGATCAGACGGACAGACGGTATTCACCGAGCATAAAGGTTGGGTGCCTCGCTGCCTCCTTCTCTGCTCTTCCATCGGCTCGACCGTTTTGGAAAGAAGCTTCTCCGTAGTCCAGGCAAAACTCAGACCGATTGCCATTTCTATATATCTGACAATCTCTCAGTCTTCCTCTCTCTAAGTTAATCACTTCGGCAGGCTCGACGCTTCGAGACGAAACTAATCGACTTATACCGACGGAGCATCCCACAAGAAGTCCGGCACACAGGAAAAATGGTCAAACCAACCCGCCCTCCAGCCAACGGCTTCGTTGCTGCGGCCCGGAAGGTGTACAACCCGATCGGTTTCGCCAAGGGCTACAACTTTGTCCTCTTCGTCATCTTCAACGGCTCCCTCCTGGGCTTCAGTCTGTCCCGGATGATGTACCTCAACTACTATGGCATCTTCTGCCACGACCGTGGCGAGTGTTACCGCTTCCTGAGCGGCACCAACAGCATCGGCTTCATGCTGCACCTCTTCTGTATCATACCCGCGGGCTTCCTGGTCTGCCTGCAGTTCGTGCCCGCCATCCGACACAAGCTGATCCTGCTGCACCGCATCAACGGCTATATCGTCATCATCCTCTCCGTCCTGGGCACTGCCGGCGCCTTCATGATCGCGCGGGACAGCCTCAGCGGCCGCATGGAGGTGCAGACTGGCATCGGCCTGGCCTCGATCATGTTCCTTGGCGCCCTCGCCATGGGATACTACAACATCAAGAGACTCCAGATCGAGCAGCATCGTGCATGGATGCTCCGAGCTTGGGTTTATGTGCGTATTCATAGCGTGACTGCATACAAATTCGAGGCCCAAGCCCCAAAGTTCTCTCGGAATTATAACGACCGCTCGCTAACCTCATAACCATCCCCAAAAAACTTGACAGGCATCCTCCATTATCACCTTACGCATACTGCTTGTAATTTACCTATTTATTAACACCGGTCGGGGTTACTTCCAGTCGCGGGAGTGCGGACAGATCGACTTCGAGATGAAGGGGAATCGTACTCGGACCCTGACCATGTACCCCGAGTGCAAGTACTTCTACAGCGGCGAGAATCCCCACCAGAATGTGGTCGTCGAGGCGAACCTAACAAAGGGCTCCTCTGGCTTCGGCAGCCTGTTCGAGCTGGTTTTTGGCTCGACCTTGTGGTTGGCATTCTTGCTGCATGTCATCGGTGTTGAGATCTACGTGAGCCACAAACCCTGTTTTCTTCCCTTAGCTACAAAAAAAGAGGTCTGCTAATAAGGCCTCTATCCCTCCAGCTTCAACTCACCCCCGCCGAGGCTGAGAGGCTACGCAACGTCTCATACCAGCGGCAGCTCGAGGCCGGCTTCAAGAACCCCGGCAGAGCGGGCCTTACGGTGGATCGATTCGGCGATGCGGAGAAGTGGATCCCGGCCTCACAAAAGTCTAATTCCTCCGACGGGGTCAGCAGCGTGAGCGGCGAGCCTGACAAGGCAGGTGCAGAGGCGGCCCGCCCCGAGACAACACAGGTTTCTACAGGGAGCGCAAATGTTGCCTGAGCTGAGTGCTGCCTCCGGCGTACTGATGGACTAACTAGGTACAGAGCGGCACTTTGGGCATGGAGGACATTAAACCCTGGAGACTTCTAGCGTGATACTCACACTAGCGATCAAATTGAACACGTTGTGGAGAGGGCTGCGTTGAAATATCAAACGAACTAGCGTGGGACATGCGTCCGTGTATTTGGCGATATTATTGGCTTTGCTTCAAGCGCTTGCTTAACGTATTTGGGCCGAGCAACAAGCATGCAGGATAATCAGGGATAAACCAAACCTAGGTACTTACCTAAGTAGTTATTGAATGTAAGTGTCACAGAGATTTATAAATATCAACGAGCGAACCACGAGCTGGAGTCACAAAATAATTACAATGTAATTCGTACTTAATGCACTTTCACCGTGCAGCATGTAATTTTGATACTGCGTGGACGAGTTAGCACGCCAACCCCTGAACCAGTCCCCACTGGGCCCCACCTGGACACCCGACTGGACCCTCTCGCATTCAACACCTGCCCTGCGACACCCCTCTCTAGACTTCTTCCCACGGCTCCATCCAAATAAACCCCGGCCCGCCCAGCGCCACCTTCCACAAACTCAGTACGTTGTCAACTCAGGCGTGCCCTGTGCCCGGGGAAGCGAGAACTTGGTCTCGACAAACACCTTCTGCATGGAGTCCTCCCTTGCTTCGAACTTATAGTAGACCTTGTCCATGTCCTCCATCCTCACGCGGTGCGACACCATCTGCAGAACATCGAGGTCGCCCTTCTGGATCAAGCTGAGCAGCTCGTGCCAGTACTTGTGGACGGGAGCCTGTCCGTTGCCGATGAGGCGGATGCCGCGCTGCATGAGAGAACCGACGTTCAGGTGGTTGGTCTGTTCGGGGATTTATATGCGTCAGTAGTCGGCAACGACAGAAGGCAAGTGGGGGAAAGGGGGAAAGCGGTGAAAATGGATACGGAAGGGCAACCCACATATCCCACATACACACCCGTGATACCACACCTCCCATAGTTCCTCACACTCTCAATCATCTCATTCAGGATCTCACTGGTGTCCGTCTCCACACCGAGGCCGATCTCGAGCCAGTGCAGCCACCCCTTGGGGTACTCCCCTGCGGCGCACTCGATGCAGACGTCCGGTCCCAGCCCGCCGGTGAGCTCCCTCAGCCTGTTGACGATGGTCATCTTGTTGGTGGCCCCATGCGAGTACTGCTTGTAGTCGACGAGCACGATCCGGTCCTGGAGGTCGGTGGGGAAGTGCTCCCTCACGTACGACAGCCTGGGCTCCGTGTCGACGAAGATGACCCTCGAGGCGGGCGCGCCGGGCTGCCGCAGCGCGTAGTAGCCGGCCATCTGGCCGATGGGCCCGCAGCCGAAGATGGCGACGACGTCCCCCTCGTACACGGCCGTGTCCTTGACCGCGTTGTAGGCCGTCGGCAGCACGTCCGAGAGGAAGAGCGCCTTCTCGTCCGGCACGTCGTCCGGGATCTGCAGCAGGTTCACATCGCCCAGCGGCACGCGCACCCACTCGGCCTGTCCGCCCGCGAACCCGCCCGTGAAGTGTGAGTAGCCGAACATGCCGGCCGTCTGGGAGCCGTACATGGCCTTGGCCGTCCTGTTTTCGCATGTGTTCTCGCACTGCGAGGAGAGCTTTTGCTTGCAGAAGCGGCACTGCGGTTACGGATTTTGTGCTTGTTAGTCCATTGCGCTTGCCCCTGGCGCACTTGGTGGGAAGTAGTTAAGGCTGCGGGAGGGGAAGGGCAAAGTGATGGGCTTTGGGGACAAAGGAGGAAGAAAAATCAAGAAGAAAAAGAACTAACATGTCCACAGGCGATCTGGAAACTGGCGACATATCGCTTCCCAACCTTGACATCCTTCACCGCGGGGCCCACCTCGTCCACGATCCCGCAGAATTCATGGCCGAGGATGTCGCCCTTGCTCATCTGCACGACGCTGCCGTGCAGCAGGTGCAGGTCGCTGCCGCAGACGGTGGTGCCCGTGACCTTGAGGATTACGTCCCCGTCCTCGAGGATCCTTGGCTTGGGCACGTCGGCCACAACGACCTTGTTCAGGCCAGCCCAGGTGAGGGCCTTCATCATCTCTGACTTGTCTCCCGTCTTGTTGTAGTTGGCGACGTCCTGCTGCACGATCGCAGAGCCGTCATGGCCGACCGCCTTCTCGAGGGCGTAGGCTGCTTGTGATGTTGCCATGTTTGCGGGAAAGGTGTTGTTGACAGTTGAAGTTTTAGACTACGATATCACTCTTTGCTGGATTTCTGGATTGAATTGATTTCTTGGTAACGGACTGGTCTATCCCGTTGAACTCAGTTGAAGTACTAAGAGAGCGGGTGTTCGTCCCCTATTAAAGTGTCCCTTGCCAGTTAGCCCCTTCCATTGCCCGAGGAAAAAAAAAGGCTTGACATCATCACGTCAAGCCGATACTACTCCGTACACGGCGGCCAATTCCCGATCAAAAAAGTACCATGCCGCCTTGCCGCCCTACCTTACGGTTTTTCTTTGGAGTGGAAATTATTTTGGTGGGCTTTCAAAGTCCATGATGAAAGTTGGCTGTCACCCTGGCGCTAGTGGGCGCTGAATGGAAGGTGAAAGATGGTCGACGTCATGGACTTTAGCAGTCGGGTGTCGCGCCCCAAAGAGGTTGTGCTTATCGATCTCACACCACGCGACCCGATCGCACGGGTCCGCAGCTTAGGGGGACCGCAGAAAAGGAGGATTGGAATCGGAAACAACGTGGCAACGTGAAAGGAGGTACGGATTAAGGTTGTTACAGATATGTACAACTTGGTTGCTTGTTCCCCCACCTTGCCCGCACTTGGGTCAGGAGATCAGCAAGTCTGCCCCGGCATTTGAACAAGATGTCCAATAAGAAATGCAGTGACGATAGTAGAACGACATACTCCGTAGACGCGGATGCACACGCCGTCGAGGAACTGCTCATTGTGCTTTGCTAGTGTTTGGATTAAGGCTTGAACACTCGCCCAAAGGGAATAGGGAGCCGCTGGGTAAGTCCCATCCGTTAGGCAAAGGACGGCGAGAGAGTGCGAGTGGTCACTGGTCAGCGCTCAGCACGG
The DNA here is from genome assembly GCA_003049395.1 of Pseudohalonectria lignicola. Taxonomy (NCBI): domain Eukaryota; kingdom Fungi; phylum Ascomycota; class Sordariomycetes; order Magnaporthales; family Ophioceraceae; genus Pseudohalonectria; species Pseudohalonectria lignicola. The sequence continues at coordinate 64,352 of PYSP01000016.1, forward strand.
CGTTCCGTCTCTGCAAAGTAAGTGAGGCTCTTCCAGGGACCCGTGCTTTTTGAAGAGCTCATAAATCCGGACAAACCCCGGGTCCAAATCGGGGCAACATGGAGAGGCAGTGGCGAGGCCATTGGCTCCGAATTGCTGGCAACAACCAGGCGGCTAATTTGAAACTACGGATAGGGAAGTGTGGAGGCCTTACATGAACTAGCCCAGGGGCCCTCTCAACATGCTCATTCAAGGAGCGCCCCCCAGAACAACCAGGAAATTTGCACTACTACTACTACCCGTTAGGAGCGAGGTTCGTACGTGAAATCTTTCTCTTTACAACACAGGACGACCTACTCGTTGGTCCTTTCTTCGTAGAGGCATTTTGCACGGAGTGCAGCTTTCTGCGTACGCAGTAGAAGGAATGGCAGGATTCGCTTCCTCGGCACGCTCCGGGTCGTCCTACGTATCAGGATCGCTGATAATCTCCCCCGAAGGATTTGGGCGGGGGTCAAGTCTCCAAAGTTATGCCCCAATTCGGCCTGCTACTAAACCATTGCCATGCCCCCCTGCATGCCCCAGACAAGCGACGGCACCGTATAATGCGCAAACAGGAGGGCCCAGGGGTGTGCCACCTGTCCTAAGCCTCTGCAAGCATAGCCTTGGGGCCCTCTGCTGTAACAGGGCCACCAGCGACAACCTGCGTGCTTGGTAATACGAAAGCGTCGCGAGTCCTCCGGTCCACACGAGCGGCGAAGAGCGTACTCTGTTACATACTTTTTTTTTCCTACGCACTGGCTTCAATTTTTCAATTTTTCAATTTTTGTTTGGTGTTTTTTTCTTGTTATTTTCGCCACGCGAAGAGGGCATGCACATCAAATGAGGACACTATTGCTGCTATTGGCGGCGGGGATTCTGTCTCTCGCCGCTGATGGCGCGAGACTCGGCAAGGAGGAGGTCGCGAAGGATGGAGCCCAGCTGAGTCCACAGAGGCATGCTGGCGTGCGCAGGCAGGTGGACTTGCCACCTGCGGATAAATTCTACAGGAAAGCGAACCATCGAGGTATGTATTTTGTTGGCACGATGGCATGACAGTTCCCTTTGCCGAGTGGCTCGGCAGCTTCTTACTTGGGCCCTGTTTCGGCTGCGGAATCTCTACTAACCTGGGGTATATTCAATAGTTGTCGTCTTGGGAGATTATGTCTACATCGACGGAGGCGAATATTCCCAGATCATCAACGAGACGAGCCCTCTATCGCAGAAGCAGCTCACATACGCAGGTACACCTCATCCCCACCATCAGCCTCCGTAGCGTGATGTCAGGTCATTCAGGTTCTAGCGCGTGGAGACGTGAGGACTGCTACTAGACTGCCACTAACTCTCAGCCCTTAATCTCGTGCGCCCACTGCCTAGCAAACAAAACGCTCTCAATAAGCCTAACAAACTCATGGACGGCCTCGACCGCCCCAATTGTTGAGATCTCGAGGCCAATACCGGGCACCCGCGCCGCAGCGATCTGGAGCAACGCCTCCGCATCCTCCTTCTACGTCTGGGGCGGCGCCGTCTTAGGCGCTGTCGCCCCCGCGCAGCCGCAGCTCTGGCGCTTCACGGCCGACAACAGCGGGTCGGGGAGGTGGTCGACCGCGCCCGAGGCCACCAGCAACGTGGTGGGGATAATTCGCAACGAGCAGATGGGCTACGCCAGGGCCGGGGACGGCGTGTTCCTGCTGGGCGGCTACGCGACCTACTTCACCGACCCGTCGATCTACCCGGCCGGCAACGTCGTGCAGGCGCAACCGGGGCTCGTCACCTATAACACGAGCACCAACCGGTGGAGCAACGACTCGGCGGCCGGCTTGGGGCGGTTTGGCACCTTCCACGGAGGCGTGCTGGAGCATGTGCCCCCCGGGGTGTTCGGCAACGGCACGGGCGCGCCCAGGGGAGTCATCTTTGCCCTGGGGGGCGGGGAGGTCACCGTCCAGGCGCAACCGTTCGGGTCCTTCCCGCCGGAGTTCTTCGACTTCGGCACTCTCAAGTTCTTCGACGTGGGGGCCAAGAAGTGGTACTCTCAGGAGACGACAGGCGTGGCGCCCAGCCCGAGGAGGAAGTTCTGCACCGTTGGGGTGCAAGGGCCGAACGGGACGTATGAGATGTGAGTGTGTCCGAAATGTGACCCCCTTTGGGGACCGAGGCTTTGGCTCGTTACAAATTTGCCTAGACTGGGCCCACAAACCGCTGACCCCCAACGCCTTTCAATCCAGCTTCCTCTTTGGTGGCGTTTGGGACCCTGATCCGGCCAACCCAACATCCTACGACGACATGCACGTGCTTAGCCTGCCGGCGTTCGCCTGGTTCCGCGCCGACGCGAAGCCCAACGCGCCCCGGGCGTTGCACTCGTGCGCCGTGATTGGCAAGCGGCAGATGCTCTCGGTCGGCGGTATCGCCTACAACAAGCCGCCCGGGACGGAGTGGGGGGAGAAGGATCCTTGGCCCCAGGGCATGGGGGTCTTCGACCTGACGGCGCTCTCTTGGTCTTCCAACTACAATGCCAAGGCTGGGGATTATGTGCCACCGAACGTTGTTGTGGAATGGTACAAGACCTCGTAAGCAAACAAAATGCCCCGTCCTGCTGAGTGAGTGCAGACGAGTGATTATGGGTCGACTTATTCGCTGACTGCACCATCACAATCGTCCCCTTTCAGCAAATTGAACGATGTTCGATGGAGCTCAAACGAGGTGAAGGGCATATTTATCAAGGCCGAGTCTACGAATGGCACAAGCGACAACCAGAACAACAGCAGCAACAACAACAACAACAACTCATCGAGCACGAACCTAGGCGCTATAATAGGCGGCACGATCGGCGGTCTCGTGGGGCTCTGCCTCATCGCCGTCGGAGTCATATACCTCCTCCTCCGCCGCCGCCGCCGAAGGAACCAGGCGGCAGCAGCAGAAAGTCACCGCCCCCAGTCCCGAAATGGCACGGGCCCCGTCGGAATGTCCCCCGCGCCGTACGGGTGGTATGACCCCTCGAAGAAGGGACAATACCGCCCGGTTGAGATGCAGGGCCACTCGGTCCAAGAGCTCCAGAGTCCATACCATGCTGCGGCGGCGGGTGAGCTGCCGGGTCATTCGCCGGCGGTCGAGCTGCCGGCCTCGCCGCTGAGCAGTGAATTGTACACGGCAGAGAGTGTCGGGAATCACCCTCTTAATGGCTCTGCTGGTGGTGTCAGCAGCCGGCCGTCCCCGCTCTCCGCTTTCCAGGGAAGGGGAACCTAAGAGGGACGATTTCTACTCCTCCCTTCCTGGGACAAAAGGTGAAAGGCTAACCCCCCCAATGGACGAGTTTGTAACTTCTACCTACTTTCCGAGCTTCCTAAGCAATGAATCTCAAAAATGATTACCTACCCACATAACTAGCTGCATCCTCCGCTTTCACGGATAGCCACGAGCCAATTCGTATTTACTCTACGCTGCCAGTTCCGCCCTTCCGGCGAGAGGACGGAGGGTGCATTCGTACTCTGTTTGCAACCCCAACCTACCTAGGTTAGTATCGTGATGTGTTGCAAAACGGCCGGGAAATGGAGGCGGGGGACATGTGGCGGTGACTGCGGTCTGTGGACTGTCGCCCGAAGTTGAGTTGGTTCTATCGTGCATATGAAAGCTTCCATGACATGGAACTGCCTAGTCAGTTGGCTCAACCTGCTTTGGGGGTCCCCCCTCTTTAGTAGTAAGCGCCATTACCTGCCCACCTGCTTGTCTGCATCCGGGCATCTCTCACGACCCAAGTACGATTGTGTTCCCGCGCCGAGCCCCATCTTACCCACCACCCTTGACGCGATTGATCAATGAGGTCCCAAGCCCTGCCAATAAATCATTGAACTACCTGTCGCGTATCCGCATCCCAACTCCGCCGTACGTACGTACTGTCAAATCCCCACACCACCCGAGCCTCCCTTGCCTGGATGGACCCTTGGACCCTGCGAAGCCGCCTGAGGGATTTCACCCGTCCCACACCGCATCCACAATTCAGAACCCCTCACCTCCGACTGTCAAAACTGTCACTTCCCGCAAGTGAAACCCAGCTTATGGACCTGGATCCCGTCGCCGGAAAGTCTTACACGCTACATTACCATTAATCCTTCCGGCATCCCGTAGCCAGCACCTGATTTACGGTTCAATTTGAACGCCTGTTGACGCTACGCAAACCACGAAAAAAAAGGGCGAGAGTTTTCTGTATCAACAATGGCTGACACCGGCTCTGGTTCCCCGACTCAGCCGGCTAAGAGTGAGACCAAAGCGGAGCCCGCAGCTATTACCGCCGCCACCACCGCGGCCGAGTTGTCGTCGTCAGCGCAGGCCTCATCTCCTGCGGCCGCCGAGTTGTCGTCGTCGGCACAGGCCTCATCTCCTGCGGCCGCCGAGTTGTCGTCGTCGGCACAGGCCTCATCTCCTGTGGCGGCCGAGCCCGAGGCAGCTCCTGCGACTGTTCCAGCTGCTGCTCCTCCTGCTGCACTTCCCATCCCAGCCGACATCCTCCCGGCCGCTCACTGGCAGCAACAGGTATGTCTTCCACTCTTCGAACCACTTAAGCCTCACCCTTTCACTGGGGGATTGGTACAAGAAAAAAAGAAATTGAGGGACAGAACACGGTTGGCTGACACGTAGCAACTATAAAACAGGAGCTAGCCGTCGAGGAGCCCGATGAGGATGACGGCGACAGCTCCTTCGGAGACGCGGCCAGCTCGACGGCCTCGCTGACGGCAAGCATCCTCGAGTACCGCACCATTAACGGACGAAGCTTCCACAGCGAGAGGGGAAATGCTCAGTATTGGTACTGCTCTCTCAAAATTTTCATTTTATATTTTCCCTTCCTATCCCTCCCTCGCAGTCCACTCTCTTCTCATCCTGAATCTGAGGGCTTCCTAAAATTTCGGACTAGATGACTAACGGCAGCCACGATGACACGATATTTGTTTTGTGACACAGGGGTCCGAATGATGAGAAGCAGAACGAGTCTATGGATATTAAGTGAGACTGTCTTTCTCTTTCCCCCTTGTCTTTCTCGGCTCCCCCGTCTGAGTTTGGGTGATTCGTCTTTGTGACACGGCGCGTATATACGGATGGTGGGACTGACTGCTGCTGTGCAACAACCCTCACCAACCCTCAACAGTCACCATCTCCTGACGCTGGTTCTGGACGGCAAGCTGCTCCGCGCGCCGATTGAGGAGGGTACAGTGCAGGTACGTCGATGCTCTCGTGTTATTACCCACGTATGATATCGGGCTGACGACGGGCTGATGACTGACCGACGACGTATTGAGCACTGCAGAAAGTCCTGGATGTCGGGACCGGAACTGGTCTTTGGGCAATGTAAGGCAAACCCCAAGGCCGTCACATCCATTGGCCCAACCAGGGACTCGTGGGATACCTACTACAGGACAGCCAAAATAATGTTTACTGACAACGATGACCAAACAAAAGCGACTTTGCCGATGCTAACCCACAGGCTGAGGTGATCGGCACGGACATCTCCCCGATCCAACCCTCCTGGGTCCCCCCCAACGTCAAGTTCGAGATCGAGGACGCGACGCTCATGCCCTGGACCTTCGCCTCGGACAGCTTCGACTTCGTGCACATGCGGTACCTCTTCGGCTCCATCGCCGACTGGCAGGCCTTGTTCGAGCAGGCCTACCGCGTCACCAAGCCGGGCGGCTGGTGCGAGTCCTTCGAGATGAGCTCCATGGCCCGCTCAGACGACGGGTCCGTCACGGACGGCTCGGCTCTCGCGCAGTGGAGTAAGGTCTTTGCGGAGGGCGGGAGGCGGTTCGGTCGGTCCTTCACCATCGTGGATGACGACATTCAGAGGACGGAGATGGAGAAGGCTGGGTTTGTGGATCTTGATGTTTGGGACTTCAAGGTGAGCGCTCCCCTCGCTTTCTCTCGTTGAGAATGTTACTTCGGTGCGACACCCGTGCAAAGACTGACCGGACCGGTGATGTGTAGTGCCCCCTCGGAAGCTGGCCCCGCGACCCCAAGCTCAAGGAATGCGGCATCTACAGCCGCACCGCGCTGGAGGCTGACATTGAAGGTGCGTCGCCTGATCACCAGAATGCCCTACCTTCCCTTTAACCTCAGACCAGCCATGACGAAACGGGAGACGGCGATCCTGTTAGCTGACACGAACCGCCCAATGCAGGCTACGTTCTCTTCATGTTTAACGCCGTGCTTAACTGGACCAAGGAGGAGATCATGGTGTACATCGCCCACCTGCGGCGCCAGGTCCGTGATAGTAAGAATACGCACGCCTGGTTCCGCATGCGCGTCGTGTATGGCCGGAAGCCGGAGTGAACATGGCGGGGGGGTTGCGTTTGCAACTGCGATGGTAGCTGCATAAGGCGAAGTTCCGACAAAGTATGTGGCGCTCAATACTGTGGGTAAGCTTGGGAGGTCTTGAAGGTAAGGTAATCACATGGAGGTGATGAATGAACTGGTGGAAAGAGACAGGATGGAGTGGGAGTGAATCCAATAAATGGGTCGTCGACCTGTATCGAAGCCCCAGGATACCATACAACCCATTTCCCATAGAAAATGCGTAATGCACCTCTCCCGAGCTGCCACACGCACAAGCTCAAGCCTATGCAGAAGTGACACTGCCACGTACACTACAAAGAGATACCGCTGTCGCCGTCGCCGCCCGCAGCGATCGCCCTCGTGAACCAGTCGACCGCCTCCGTGGCGGTCCTCACCCTCACGGCCCGCCTCTCCCCGAAGAACTGCCCGACGGACCAGGGCTGCCGCTCGAGCCAAGCCATACCCACCGCCTCGGCGAGGGCGCTGTCGCCGTCCCTCTGCACCAGCACGGCGGCCCACCCGGAACCGAGCGCCCCAGCCACGTCGGCCTCGTAGTCGTCGCCGATGTGCACGCAGTCCCAACAGCTCGCGGATGGCGGTGTTTGCCGCTCGTCGTCGTCACCGCCGTCGTCCCCGCAAATGTCCCCGCGGCTCAGCCGCCTCGCCGTGCTCTCCGCGGCCTTGAAAATCTCACGCCTGGGCTTCATGGCCCCGATGCTGTACGAGATGCAGTGGAAGTCAACGTCCAGGCGTCGGCGTCGGGATCGGCCCGCGCCCTCACCGTCCTGCAGCCTCTCCGCCACGCCCTTCGCCTCCGCCTCCTCCGGGGTCGGGGGTGGTCGGACAGCCTCCGTGCCCGCGGCGCCCACGGCCAGGCCCAGCGAGGCCAGCACGCCGGGGACGCGGCCGTCCGAGTTGGTGACGACCCCGACGACGACCTCGTCGTAGCGCGTCGGCGACCCGCCAGCGCCGGCCGTCACCGCCTTGGGATCGCACTGCCCGCGCAGGGCGGCCAGCGAGGCCGCGATGCCCGCGTCCACGAGCTCGTACCCATCGCGGGACGAGAAGTGCCGCCACAGGTCCCCGCCCAGCCCGGCGGGGATGGCGTGGCCGTTGCGCATGTGCGGCTGTAGGGTGTTGTTTATGACCTGTTTTTATTTTGACGGCGGGGGAAAGGGCAGGTTGTACGAAGAAAGACAACAAGAAAACAAAATAGTCATCTGCGGTTAGCATGGGAGCTGCATCAAATATTGAGCAAATATTGCCGTAGAGGAAAAGGGGCGGTAAGTTGGGGGGAATTGAGACGGACAAGAGAAATGAGGAAGACACAAAGGAAAAAGAAAAGAAATAAGTTAAAAAACGCACCTCCATCCACCACGACTGAGGGCCCATCCCGCTCCTGTTCCCATAGTTGGGACTCCGCTTCGCCTGCTCCTTGTAGGCGGCACGGAAGGAGGCGCCCAGGCCGTCGAGGTCGTAGTCCATGCCGTCGCGGAGGCCCGCCGCCGCGGCCCGCCGGCGGAAAAGGTCGGCGTACTGCGCCGCGATGGGCCGCTTCGGCCGGATGAGCGTGCCGAACGCGTCGAGGCAGAGGAGGAGCTTCCTTCGATGCCGGAGGTGCCCCCTTAGCGGAGGAATGGTGCTGTTGCTCATCCTCCTAATAGAGTTGCGGGCGGCGGAGAGAAGGGGAAGGGCGCTGCTCGTGCGCCTGGGGCAGAGTGGAGGTTACCCGCTTGGGGATTGGGCTAGGTTTGCCGCATGATTGTTTGCGGTCATGGGGTTCTCTTTCTTCGTTTGTAAACTCCTCTTCCAAAAGGGGCCTATCGTTCATCGTTCCAGCGTCCTGCCAGTTTAAAGATAGGTGCGACAAAAGATTAACTTATCAATCGATATGCACAGGCACGGGTAGCTTGGAGTTGCCCCGCATTTGGGATCGCGGCCGTAGGGTTAGGGTTAGTCCCCCTCTCTTTTCGAGACCCGTCTTCGTCAATGGAGAGGCTCCACCACATCGAGGCGGCAGTTTCGCTCGCATCTAGGAGGCAGCATAGTCACATCGGTTGAGAGCCTTTTTCGTTATAGGCAGTGGCAACTCCGGTGTTGCCTATCTCTCTTACCCTTTACACCATAATGTGGGCTAGCGGTCGAGCTAATCTTGCCGACCTGTCACCAACCGGGTTAAGGAGGTTCCGTAATCCATTCCAACATATTGCCCCTGCCAAAGAACTGTGAATTAATTATTTCCTGGAATCGGTGGATTGAAGACTTCCTATAGCTCCTCGGACCGCTGAGAGTCTGAAATTCTTTTCTAGATCTGGGGGTTGGCCTCAATACGCCGTCAGAGTTTCGGATAGTGTTACAATGATAACTGTGTATCCATAAAGGTGGTCTAAAGGCATTCTTTCATGTGGGCGACTATGCCGCAGTGTTGCGGGCTGGCCGTTGTGCATCTCCTAGCGCGCTCTGACTGCGTCCAGCATTTATGAATAGCTACTTGGGTCAAGATTACTGCCAGCCAGCCAGGGCACAGGTCAGCTATAGTAAAGCACGCTGCCGCCACCTTGAAAGGGATGCCTAGTAACTTATTGACAAACCTAGGCCGATGTCGGGCGAGTGCTGCCTGGTAGAGGCCTCACTTGCGTAAGACTTGTTGCAAGCATGCCTCAACTGCTCGGCTATCAAAGATATTGTAATGGAGGCAGTAATTATCCTAGCCGAATAAAGGCTAAAAAGCTGTGGATGGCCTAGAGTCTGGTTTAGGCCCATGTATTGAAGACAAGAACAGCCAGGGATGTGAACTGGTTCGGCCTATGGTGGACAATACATCTCACTACGTACCAGTGATGAGAGAACCCTCGAAATCGGACTCGGTCATGTTAAACCCCCGCTGCTCATGGCCATGTGACTGGGCCACATGGGCTGTACGGGGGACCGTCAATCGAAAATGCTCCGCGTCTTTGCGGCACTGGACTTGGAACTCCCCAAACCCCCAGGGCACTGCAGATACTGATTTTGCCCTAGTAGCTGATTGAAGGAAAATCCACGACACGAAAGTCTGCTGAACTTCGCGTAGGTAGGAAGGCGTTACCCACCACCGACACTTTACGAACAAGTGTCAGCTAGTGGCAGATTCCCGTCATACTGGCCTGAGATTGCCTCAGTGGTATCAGTAGCCTCGCTTTTAGGCAAGACTACATTTACCTTCCTGAATGAAGACGTCCAGATATCATCGTATTAGGTATCGTATACTGAAAAATATGATGGCGCAACAAATGGAACCTTCCTTCGACATCCTGGCGGCATCTGCTGCTGAGCTTTGCGACTCTTTGAACACTGACCGGATCACTAGTGTCTATATTGTGGAGACATATCTTTCTTACATAGAGAGACATAACAAGCAAGGTGCCAAGTGCAGGGCCGTCATTTCGACTCGGCCGAGATTCCAGGCAGTGGCCTGGGCGGCAAAGCTCGACAAGGAACGGCTCGACGGGAAGCTCAGAGGACCTCTTCATGGCATTCCCACCCTCATCAAGGCAAGGCTTCCCCCGGCTTCTGCCATTCGGCCTTTTGATACTTTTCAATCTAAGGTTCTGTACTCAATGCTGAAAATTTGCGGATTAGGATGTCATTAGGACCGAAGCTGCCCTTGGTATGCCGACGACTGCCGTCTCCTACGCACTATGGGACTCTTGCCCTCCCCGAACCGCGGATGTGGTTGATCGTGTGACTGTGCCATACGATGCGTTCAAGAGGCAGGGGGCTCACTAACGCGGCCAAAGTTGCTTGGCGTCGGTCTCATCATAATCGGCAAGGCGAGCATGACGGTAAGTTGACTGGAAGAATATCAGCTTCATTCCTCCTCGTTCTCGATTCAGAACTGTGCGTCTTGCTTACTGGTTTGTCTAGGAGTTTCTAGGAAAAAAGTAGGGTTCCACCGCTGTGGCCCTTTTTGTGTTCGGGGCCAGACTGACGACGCGCAGGGGTGTAAACGGTTGGTCCGCCGTTGGCAGGATGTGCCAGCCGGCCTACATTCCCCCCGGGTACAAGATCGGTGAAAAGAGTCGGGGGGAGACGGCAGGTACATTGATTTCCGCTGTCCATGCCCGATGATGGGACATGTCCCATATGCTTATCCACTAATTGCTGGTCCAGACTCCTGCCGGCTCGTCTACCGGCTCCGCCGTTGGGGTTGCGTGTGGATTTCGCCCCCATAGCACTGGGGATGGAGACAACGGGCTCCATCGTGTCGCCAACGGCCCCTGCGGCGTTATACGCCCTCAAGCTGACACCCGGCCTCGTTCCTCTACGGGGAATTCTCACCTTGACCAATTCCTTCGACACGATCGGGGCTATTGGGAAGACAACCCTGGACGTCGCGCTGACGAGCAATGTGCTGCTGGCTGCCCAGGAGGGCGGTGGTGGTCAGGCGCTTACCAGGATTGCATCTTCAGTCCACCTAGAGGACGTTGGGGTTGGATTTCTTGACATCGAGAAGTGGCGTCTCCCCGCGGACACGCAAGACGGAACCCTAAGTACTCTGAGCAAACGGTGGGCGTAGCGCGATCTGCCTCTGGACACGCCAAGTGCTGACAGAAAGTTTCCTTAGGCACGCGGGTATCAAGAGGCTAAGGAAAAGCTTCGAGAGCGTGGGGTCGGCGTGGTTGATGTGGATATCTAGTACTACGAAGACCACATGGTAGGAGATATCCATATCGTCGATCTCACGGGCCTCATCATCAGTACGTGGAGTGCTCCCTTGATTTTGGGTTAACGACATCCGTGATGGCGTCTTCTCAAGGCGTTGCTTCTAATGAGGGAATGGAACCCAGACCAAAAAAAGCAAGGCTGGAATCGAGCGGTATCTCGAGGCTCTGGAGTATTCCAAAGTCCAAACTCTGCAAGATATCCTCCAGCTCGGCAACAAGCATGCGGACATCGAGTTTGCGGCCGGCTACCGCCCTGATCAGGAGCGACTGGAGCAGCTGCTGACGGACTCCAAGTCGGATGATGCGACGACCGAAGAATGGCTGAGCCATTGCAAGGGATGGGCAGTGACTGAGGGTATAGACAGGGCTGTGACCGAGCACAACGTCGATGTCGTTGTCTATTGCTCTGACAGCTGCTTTGCAGCCGTCTCCGTTGCGGCGCGTGAGTAGTCAAGTTACCCTAGCCAGCTTCAGCGTCGGCGTGACGCATCTGGGGTGCACTCTTGTGACTGACCGCTCACCAAATTCTCTGCCACAGGTTATCCAATGGCTGCTGTCCCTCTCGGATACATCGAGAGCAGTGGGAGACCATACGGCTTGCAATGCATCGCACCCGCCAACCAGGAATGGAAGTTGGTCAAATTCATGGCCACGTGGGAGAGAGTATTCCCCGCAAGGCGCATCCTGGACTTAGACGCTTGTGCAAAGGCGCGAGCTGACTTTTGAAGGGCAGACGACGAAGAGCAATCAGGTCAAGACACAATAGCTGCATATCTACCTACCGAGGAAGGTAGGCAGGTAAAAAGATGACGATAAGAGAGGCTAGCGCTGCGTTTACCATCTTGGAGGGAAATGAATCGGGCAGACATCATCACCCCTGATACCAAAGCCTCCTCAGCTCTGTCAACGCAATGAAAACAGCCTCCTCTGTCCTGATCGTCCTGCTCCCCTGATCGGGCAGCACATTAATCCAGTGGTCAAACACTTCCTTCACCCTCCCCGTCCCGATACCCATCTGGCTCAGCTCCCCATCGTTCATAGCCGCAAACTCCAGCCCGCGGGGTCCCCCAAACACAATCAGCAGGTGATTGAAGGGCATCTTTTCCCCGTGGGGGAATGCCTTGGAGGCAAGCTCCCCCCGCTCGGAGGTGCCGATGCTTACATCGTACCCGCTCTCATAAGGGCACTCCGTCAGGACCTCCGAAAGGGACGCGCATCGCCGCGCATTGTAGCCCCAGTAGTAGCCGGCATCGGTGCGGGGCGCGGCCGGGTCGACGGGCTCGGCGCCCTCATACGACTCGTTCGGGAAGTGGAGCGTCACCCTCGTCTTGGGCGGGATCGGCTCGGCGATCGTGATGGGTTTCCTCATGCCGATGTCGACGAGGCACCTGAAAGATACGTATGACGGGTGAGCAAATTGTGTTTCGTGACTAGATGAATAGCAAGGCAAAGCCAGGTAAGAAAAGAAGTACATACCCAGTACCACGCTCCGGCTTCCCTGGAACAGTCATCCCTTCCATATAAGGCAGCCACTCATCTCTGTGCGGGTGGTGCGGCATGTCGAGGCTGGGCAGCAGCCCCTGCAGTCTGAGGTTTGGGTGCAGGGGAAAGAGTGTCTTGCGCATGAATGGCGGGGTCTCCATGTAGGTGAGCATGTGCCATATATAATGGCAGGGGTCGGTGTCACCCGTGTAAGAGTCCGTGTCTATGGCGGGCGGGCGCGAGTTGGGCGGGCTGTCGTCGAAGATGACGACCTCGTCGATGGCGAAGACGGCTAGGGCGCGGGCGATGCGCGAGGGAGCGTTGATTCGTTGTTCATCTTTGGAGCAGCTGCTTGGGGGGTTAGCATAAGACAAGCAGTATACATGCTGTCGTGGGAGAGAATGGGAAAGCATTACTCTGTGATTATGCTTGTAGGGATTGCTATTGAGACCGTCCAGTCTCTGGGGGCGGTGGGCTTGAACCTGGCCGATGGCTTGAAGGAACTGAGCTGGTCGCTCGTGTCGGCTCCATCACCGTAGCGGCCTAGCTTACGCTTCTGTTTTATGGTAGGTTAGTATGGGCATATAAGGATCCGAAACGGAAGCGCTCCGAAGAACGGTGATCAGGATGTCTTCTCCGCCAGAAGCAAAGCATGTTCATCTCAATAGCATAGGGGGCCAGGCCGCCCAAAGAGATTAGGATGAAGGATGAGTAGCCCTAAAGTGAGATTGGGCACCTGTTACTCCTAACCACAGCTAAGCTAACAAATATTCGAGGGATTTACCTTCGCCCTATGCTCCTCGTAAGCCATACCGTCGAAGTTAGAGAGGAATACACCACGATGCGATCGCCTTTCAGCTTGTTGCGAGGACTCTGAGCTTTCCAAAAAAAACTCAGCGGGGTGGGAATAACCGGCAGAAACATCGAGGCTCCTCAAAAGATCCCTCACCGCCTACCTATTTTGTTCTAGCCTAACGGCAGGGACAACTTTCATGCCACGCCATCGCGAATCCATCAATGCAGCCAGCATTCGCTCCATCATCTTCGTGTTGTGGTACCCTTCTAACTCCCTCACAGCGCATCTCCAGCCTTGAACCATTGTTGCAGCAATGACAGTACACATCTCCTCCACGGCGCAGTGGCGCCAAATCCTCAGTGCCTCTAGCATCGTGATAGTAGACTGTAAGCCTTTCTCAGCCACTACTGACTTTCGCGCCCTCGTCCAGGAGCTGACAAATGGTCCGGCCGTCCTCCATCAGTCTATGCGGACTGGTGCGGCCCCTGCAAGATGATTGCCCCGACTTTTGAGTCCCTCTCGACCAAGTTCTCCAAGCCGAACAAGATCACCTTCTGCAAAGTCGACGTCGACCGCCAACGCGAGATCGCGCAACAGTATAGCGTCAGCGCCATGCCGACCTTCCTCATCCTCCGCAACGGCTCCGTCCTCGAGACCATCCGCGGCGCGAATCCACCGGCCCTCACTGCGGCCGTCGACAAGGCCGTCAAGCTCGCAGGACCCGGCGGGGGCGCCCCCTTTTCGTCCGGCGGGCAGAGACTCGGAGGGGCTAGCATTGACAAGAGACCCAGCGGTACGGCGGCCGCATCACGTCCTCAGCAGGGACCCACACTCCAAAGGCCACTGAGCTGGGATATGAACAGCTTCGTCAACACGGTCATCTTATTCTTCGGTCTCTACGTCTCGTCGCTCCTTTCGGTACGTTGTTCTTTCTCCGTTGCGGCAACGGGACGAGGGCTTGTCAAGTTGACATGAAATCATGATTAGTTTGACCCCTACAAAGCCGCGGAGGTATCAAAATATAACGTCAACAACCGTCCTGCTCCTAATGGGCGCACCGGCGCTCAGGCAGCCAGACCTGGCCCTCCGAAGCCAACGTTCCGGACCCTGGCTGACATGGGCGATGACTGAACGACGTTTCCTTGGCTTTGTTAGATGGACATTTGATCTAGTGGCGTTTGGTGTCTATGGATTTGGAGAGCATTACATATATTTTTACCTGCTTTCTCTTCTCAGCCTTCTTTGGATGGATATTGTCTCATTAATTGCTGATGCTGGCCTGTTCCCGACACGCTTCGTAACTCCCTTTATCCTTGTGATTTTGCATATGCTGTCCACAGTGGGGCAGACATTCCCTTCCTCGGGGAGCTTTGTCCAATCATCGGCGTTCCAATTTTGCTTGCCACCAAACCGAACAAAACTTCAGTGGAGTACCATGAAACGATGTTTCTTGCAAACCCGAACGAATTGATCTGAAGGGACACATCACAGACATGCTTTCGGCAGGTAGATTTCGTATCTCCTGCTCGCGATGCAGGCCGGAACTGCTCCAGATCTTCGAGTACGGCTTTGCAGGGTCATTGGCAGCTCGTTTGCCGCCATTGCGAACTCCTAGTCGTCTGAACTCTACGACCACCAGATCACCAAATGCATCGAGACACCGCAGGCTCGGCGCGCGGAGGTTGTTTTCAACAACGAGGCCATTGAGGGGATCGCCGGTCGAACCAGAACCCAACACGCGCTCCACGAGCCCAGAAGAAGTCGAATTATTTGTTCGGCAAGCCAAAGAGGCGTTCGGCGACACGCTGCCCCCAGACTATCTCTCCGAGGAGGAATACAAGGTTTACGAGAGGCTCTTCGGACCACCTCTGCGCGAGACGACACCTGAAGATGTGGGATTCCCGTTTGGAGGGCAGGGCGGTGACATGTACGATGAGGATCCGCCTACACTGTTTAGGGAGATG
This sequence comes from Pseudohalonectria lignicola, assembly GCA_003049395.1. NCBI lineage: Eukaryota > Fungi > Ascomycota > Sordariomycetes > Magnaporthales > Ophioceraceae > Pseudohalonectria > Pseudohalonectria lignicola. The sequence goes on from PYSP01000016.1 coordinate 79,630, forward strand.
GAGGATGGCACCATCGAAGAGGTGGAGTACACTGCGAACGAAAGTGTCGAGGAGGTGGAATACACTGGCATCGAGTGCATAGAAGAGGTGAAATACACTGCCAACGAGAGCGTCACTGTGGATGGTGTCGAAGAACTGGAGCAACCGGAGGAGGCAGAGCTGCAATACCAAGAAGATCTGCCTATCGATCCTCGGCTAGACTACCTCAGCGTGTTGGCTAAGAACCGCAGGGAATACGACGCCCTGGTGAAGCTCAGGAATGACTTTGAAGCTGCGAGTCTACTGGCTCTGCAGGAAGCGCAGGAAACGACCGTCCAAGAAGCAATCGCCGCTGTAGAGGCGGACCAGCGGCTTCAGGAGGAAGAGGCAGCTCCAGAGAGTGAACAGCAGCTACAGGATGACAAGGAAGCCGAGGAGCGGGAGCTTTATAGGGAGCGGTTGGCGCAGCAGTGGGAACGCCATGACGACGGGCCCCGGCTCCACGAGCTCACCGTCGAGGGCAAATTCAAGACGAGCCCCGCCACGATTTATCTCCCAAAAGAAACATTCGTCCAGCCAATCACGGAGCTCCTTAGCCGCGCCGACCCGGGACACCTCAAAGAGGCCGCCGAGAGCGCCTTCGGTGGGCCTGGCCTTCCCTTCTCCGCACGAACGCCTCCAACAATGAGGAACGCGAAGCAGAAGGGTATTGCGCTAGGCGCGACACAGAGTCACATGTCGGAGATCGAGGCGGACGCGTACATCGCGTCAGTGCTGCCGTCCGTGTACGCTACCGCCACAAGCATATTGGTTGAGGTGCGGAAGCGTCTGGGCAGCGACTGGCTCCGGGGCTTGCTGAAGAAGAACGACGGTAAGGGGCCGGGGGTCCTCGATGCAGGCGGTTCCGGCGCAGGACTGCTCGCGTGGAACCACATCGTCGACGCTGAGTGGGAGGTCATGCGCTCGCAGGGTGAGACCACAACGCTGGATCCGCCTCCGGGCAAGAAGACAGCCATCATCGGCAGCAACTTCCTGCGGCACCGTGTGTCCCGCATGCTTCACGACACGACGTTCCTGCCGCGCCTCCCAGACTACCTACACTCAGGCGCAGGCAAGTCGCCTGTCCTTGACGCCCCCACGGACCCACATCCCCGGAAGACGTACGACGTCATCATCATGTCCCACATGCTGATGCCACTTGACCGCGCCTTCAAACGCAAGGTCCTCCTTGACAACCTCTGGGCGCATCTGAACCCAGAAGGCGGTGTGCTGATCGTCCTGGAGAAGGGGCACCCCCGCGGCTTCGAGGCCGTGGCCGATGCCCGCGCCCGCATTCTCCACGAGTTCATCACCACGCCAGACCACCCGGAACCCGAGGGCGAAGATCGCTTCATCGAGCCGGAAGGGTCGGAGCCGAGGACCCGACGCGAGCCTGGAATGATCGTCGCTCCCTGCACCAATCACAAAGCTTGCCCGATGTACAGGACACCCGGGTACAGCCATGGCCGGAAGGACTTTTGCCACTTTTCTCAACGCTTTATCCGGCCGCCCTTCCTGCAGAAGATCGTGGCGCCCGACAGGCCCCATAACCACGAGGACATCAACTTCAGCTACGTCGTCGTGCGCCGCGGTGGCGACACCCGCGTCACGACGGCGGCCGATCCAACCATCGTCCCCGTGACCCAAGAGTTCCCTCAGATCGATGACTCAGCCACGACCAGCAACAGCAACAACAACAACGGCACCAGCGCCACCGCTGCCGCCCCCTGGCAGGGCAAGTACGCCACGGAGCGCGCCTTCGCCGGTTACGGCTCCCTCGGGGACGGCGAGGCGCGGCCGTCGATGCTCTCGCTCCCGCGCAACGTGCTCCCGCCCATGAAGGGCCGCGGCCACGTGACGCTGGACCTGTGTACCCCGGACGCCGTGATCGAGCGGTGGGTGGTGCCGCGGTCGTTCGGCAAGCAGGCCTACCACAACGCGCGCAAGGCGCGATGGGGGGACCTGTGGGCGCTCGGAGCCAAGACACGGACGGCGCGGCGGGTCCGGGCGGGCGCGCCCGGCGACGAGTCGGACCTGGCGCGCCCGCTGGGGGACGCGCCCCGCAGGAACGAGAAGGGGAGGCGCAGAGCTCACGAGATGGACGACGACGACGACGATGACGACGAGCTGGAAGCGGGCCCCGGCGGGTCCGGATTGGTGGAGGACGCGGAGGAGGAAGGGAGTCGTCGCGGGCGGAAGGCGCTTGGGGGGAGGAGGAAGGACGGGAGGGAGACTGTCAACGAGTTGCTGGAGCAGGTTATGAGGGAGGAGGCGAGGGTTGGTGATCTCGACGATGATGATGACCTGGACGAGGATGACCTAGATGGGGATGACGAGAATGGCGTTGAAGAGGTCGATCTCGGTAGGAGAAGAAGGTGAGTCAGTGTTGCTAGTTGAGTGTGTGGATGAGAGTTTGTTCTGATAGTGTACATGGTTCAATCGGGGGTTGTCTTGATAGTTGCTAGATCGTTGGAAGGTAGGTAGGTTACTAACTGTGCAATAATTACTCTTCTAAGACTTGGTGGTCCTCGAGTCGGAGGGGGTGGGGGGGGGTTACACATAGATCATATAGCACCTCTCCCATCTTTCACTTACTCTCATGCCTCATAAACGCACACTTGCCGGCTGACGGGTCGCTAGTATAGTCCCTTGATCGGAAACCTGCCAATGCAACGTCCGGCACCGGAACTCTTTAACCTCCGGTGGCACGGCCAGGCAGTAAGACTCTTATGCTAACAGTGCGTTGGCAGTGACTGGGGTTTCACCATTCTAAACCTTTACTCCCAGGTCTGGTACCATCATGTGGCCCGTCGTTTATTATTTATTTTTTTCTCTCGTCACACCTGCATCACGTCACCATTGTAAATAAAATCCCTGGGTAGTCATCTCTATGATATCACCCAGGCCAAACAAGACCACTTGAGTGGTGCTCATAGAAGTCTTGCTGAGTCCAACGTTCTCACCTATCTAGCTCTCGGGATATCAAAACCCCCGCTTGCTCCAATGCGAGTCCGGCACATAATTACTCTGGGGGATGGGCTCTGGACCGGCATTGGCTTGAGGTTCCCTCCCACGAGCGATTGTAAAAGAGGAGCCAAACAATAACTACAAGCCCGAATAGCATTGAGTAGTTCAAGTGGTCCGATCGTAGCTCGTGGAATCCAAGCGAATCATATTGGATCTTGCTGCTGATTAAATTTAGTGAACCATACCCTTCTCGCGACAATGCACCTGGCCTTAAGCAACCACGCTGCACGACCAATACTCTCCTATCGTTGCTTATGTCACTATTCACAGCCCTCTGGACTTTGGTCACCCCCATGTTCTTTCAATGAGGTCGCTTCACAGTTGTGGAGCGTGAAGGTGGACAAGGCTGTGAGCAGAAGGCTCAGCAGGTGCTGCGTAAATTAATTACCCTCCCGTTCGCATTGCCCAATTCATGTACTATTTCCGCTGGCTAATTCACGCCCATAAATATTCTGTATTCAGATTTCCTATGTCTCTTCACATTTCGGCAAAGTGATACAATTGGCACACATTTTATGTGTGACCGTTTTCATCAATGCCACTCAGAGTCAAACACTCTGCATACACCATCAATGGAAAATATGCCCATTGGTCTGCCTCGACCTCCAATGTCTCCTCTCCTGTATAGTAGACTTCCAGACAATTAAACATGCCGGGGGAAGCCTCTTCATAATTATCCACCGTCGTCGCCACCGCTCAGGCTGCCAAATAACTATATGCTGCCACCTCTGCAGCTGTTGCCGACGCCTCCTTATCTTGGTTTCACTCCCAGACGGGAATGAACACGCATGCATGTGTTGTTCGTATAAACCTTGACTGATAGCGTGCTGCCTGGCCTAGAGTAATAATAAGCAATACAAATAACTCGTATAATTTGTGTCTCAGGAAGTGGGAATTCAAGGCAATCTTGCCATTAGGTAAGGAGCTCACCATTAAATGCATTCCTGGAGATATTCCTCCCCTAAGGAGGATCAAGTTCAGTCTTCATTGGTGCGCCACAAAGATAAATAATTAGCGCTTTTGGAAACAAAATTCAGCTGCGTTGGCTGGCTTGGCAATCCTGGCCTTATGTCGATTTTCAATATCACACAGAAAATGTGTGCACCACGATGCCAAAATGTGAAGATCCACACGCAACATGGATGCAGAATAGTTGATAGGCCCGATTTGATCTGCAATATTCAACATTTAATCCACTCACAGCCGAGTATGTACCAATAACCCAATCAAACAGCATCTGGCTAGGAGTTGCGGGAGATCTTGAGGACCCTGTCTGGAGCGAGTGAGAAGCTTATGTCACATGAGCCTTACCCCCCCTGCGAAAGTCATCTGAACTCAGGGCTGCGGTCTACTAGACCCAGGAAGGTGGTTCTTATTGCCGGTGTGCGCCTAGAAGGTCTAGAACATGACGGCTGCTGTGCCTTAAACCCCCCCAAGTTAATGATCCACGGGTGTACGATGTAAGCCCTGTAAGCCCTGTAAGCTTACATGCGTCTAGGTAGTTTGGTGATTCCCACCAAAAAGCCATCATTTAACTCGGTGCGACGACCAAATCAAATGAGTTGCGAACACGAGCTCATGACCAAAAGCTGACCACATGGCATTCCCCTAAATCACATCCCCCTGTTGTGAATGTGAAATCGAGAAACCTCAATGTCGCCCGGCTTAGTTCATTAGTTCGATCGGCAGGCACATGGTGGGCTGGACTGGCCTAGTGGGGCGCGCTAATCTACTCATTCTGGGCGATATTGATGTGAGATTAGCGGGTTTGTCCCCCACCCGCACCCGGTAGGGCAGTGAATATGAAAGATAATAATTAATGGTGTTTTGAGCCTCAACCCACTTCCCGAAACTACAACGACTCCGAACAGAGTCGACAGCTACCAACTTGCTGATGCAAATAGTTTTTAAACAGCGAGTGTTCGCCGGCGGCACTAGTCTTCTTCAGTTTTTCCTGTCCCATCGGCGATTGCTTATCGGGTACGGTTCCAACATCCGTCTACGGTCGTATGGGATGGTGTGTTGAATGGGCAAGGCAGCCTCACCGACCCAAGCCAGTGTCTTCGTCGAAGGCAGGATGACTCTTTGGGTGTCCTTTACTCAGCGAAGATCTCGATGAAGGGGACTCATGTGGCAGGTCCGGGTACGAGCCCCGGGAGCGGCAGCCCTATTGTAAAGCTGCCATTCAGCAACGAGATTCAGCTCAGTCACGGAGCTCGGGGATTCTATCATGGGTCACACGCTCGCGGAACTACCTGTCTTACATCTCACGTCGGCTTCTACTTTTGGCGAGATCGTCTAGTTATAGCGCAGCGTCGACCGGCAACTAGGCAGTCATACAACACAACGCCGAGGGATTCCACGCAACGCGGATTCTTTTTCGTCTGGTGACCTCCTGGGAATCTTGTACTGCGAACGAAAAGCGCTCCTTACTTCTGTACCTTGCTAAGTTGGTATGCTGCACTTATTTCCGAGAGGTAATGATAAATGAAGGGTCAAATCACGGAACTGGCACTCGGTGGCTACGAAGGAGGAGGTTAGCCTATGGCATGATCCTACGCTACTAAATCTTCGGGATGCGACACTTTTAATGGAGAGACTTGTCTTTTTTTATTGGAAAAGCGTTGAGATGGATCAACACCTGGTGATCTGAGATCAAGCTGCCCCAGGGAAATGGGTATGCAGGCAGGGATGTTCCATCTCGGACACGAGGATTTCCATACCCAGCTACCAGCACGCCTCTTGGGGCGGAAGTTGCCGGCTGTGTCTGGAACCGAGCCGTGGACCGACGGGATATCAGCTTTGAGGTGATGGACGCGTCATCCGGGCTCAAGGCTCCAAGCTAGTGCAAGTGGATGTGCGGGAGGATGGAGACGGAACGCTGCAGCCTTCAGCCACGGCTGACGGGCTTGCAGGAAGCAACGGAAAAGTCACCAAACAAAGTGTGCTGCTCATAGCAGTACATCCGTAGCTGAACATAAGCGCCAAAAAAACATCTACACGCGCGGTGCAGAAACTTTGGTCCTAGGCGGCTGCTTATCTTAGCGGCGTGACTTAGGTCGCAACTCCAAAGGTCAATATTGCCCAAAGGTCATTAATGTCTGAACTATTGATTCTCTGTCCCAAGGGCGGGAAAAAAGGGTGCCCTGCCGGGGTTGCAACCCGTGTGGGATGCAACGCAGGCTCCTGATTCATTCAACGGGCAGGTGTTGGTGAACCACATATCCGTCCTCAGTCATCACCAATGAGTCCGAGGACTGCGAGTTGATTAGAAGGGTTCACTCTAAGTTCCAGCTCTCATTCTATTTTTGCAGCATGTCTGCAAGCTGCAGGCTACTGCATGCGCGCTACATGCTACATGATACATGCTGAACTTGGATGCATGCGCGAGAAAAAGAAATGCCGCAAGTCAGACCACGATGCGCCAAAAAGATGAGTAGACGATTGCTGCTTAAAGTACCTAACGAGGCTGCCTTTGATGCGAACGGGCCCTGGCGGCTCATGGACACTACCCTAGGTAGGCATTTGTATAGAGCACAGAGTGTGGCTGGACCCGCCCACAAATCGCGTCCTTGCCCCAGTCCTTGGCTCCGTTGCTTCAGCTATGGTTGGTCGTTGGCTGGTGGCCGATCCGCTTCGCCTCGTGCAAGAACAGCTTCAAATACAGCCAACGGCAACGCTATTTTGTTGTACCAAGGTCAACAGTTGCGCCAAAACGGCTTGTACCTGTACCGCGAGCCTGTCAGGGCCGCCAGAGCCCTAATGACAGGTTACATAGTCCACATTTCGCTTGCACTGCCGCAAAGAACCAACACCGTCCGTATCGCCTGAGGGTGAGTGACTGCCACAGCCTATAGGATTCTCAGGGCTCAGTTCTGCAGCTTCTGCATGGCTGGGTGCAGCAATATGGAACCTCCCGCGCTCCAATGAGTAGATGGCAACAAATGTGCAAACCCGGGGTTTTAACAATGCCACAATGAGTTTCCTCGGACGAAATTCACCAAACCAGAGGACCATGGCGGCACCACTAGGAGAAACGGGACGGGTAGATAACCGAGTTCGATAGCGATTTAATCAAACCTGGGCTGGACCGCTAGCTGTGATCGGGAGGGACTGATATCGGTATTAGGTAATCAGCAGCTTCTAACGTATTCTCGGATTCGTTTGATTCCTTTTCAATAATTGCTAAGGCTTCCATGTTCCGACCTGCATCAGAGAGGAGCGACCATGCTTCCTTCAGGATGTGTGTCATACCAAGTGACCAGGAGCCTAAAAGACTGGGCGATAATTGGGGACGAATAGGGGTTAGGTAGGGTGCATCCCTTTCTCCAAGGGTGCTATCATGAGGTCACGAGTTTAATGAGACGACAAAGTATGAGCGCTAAGATGAATAAGGCCAGCCTTCACTCCAACTCAATGGCTGTGGGGAGAAGTCTAGGCTTTGGAGGTGGCCTTCGTGTTCGGCTCTGATGGTACGTGGGGTTAGGCTGAACAATTACGATAGGGATGCACCGCGGAGATCAATATTCAATATTCAGGGGTACCTCATCCACTTGGAGGGTTCGATTCCTTGGAGGCTAGGCCGCTAGGGGCTCCTTCTCCGAAGATGCTGCCTTCTTCTGCGGCTAGTGACTGCTAGAGCTGAGCGAAAATTCAGACTCCCAAGTCCCAATTCCGAGTCCCAACAGTGAGGGCTGTGAGGCGCCTCCGCCATGGCCCATGAGCCAAGATACTCAGGGGCTCATCAGGTATCCGCGTTAGTATGTCTTCGGAGAAGAGGCTTGACGGATCATGGCCAGTTAGTTCGTGATATATAAACCGGTTTTGAAAGTCGTCCAACGGGTTGGCTTTCATAGTGTACTCACAGGTCACTCTCGTCCAGCACCGGCTCCGCCAATATCCTCAGCATTCTCAGCATATTACCCCTTCATCTTACCGAGATACTCACTCACTCACTCTCGTCACATTCAAGATGAAGTCACTTCTTCGCGCCTTTGCTGCGCTTGCACTCATTGTCCCAACACTTGCAACGCCCTTGGCCTCCCCGGCTGAGACGGATGCTGCAACCGATGGCCAGGGTGGCAACTGTCGTCATGGCAAGAACTCCAGACACTGCTGGGGCAGGTACAACATCGACACCAACTACTACGAGACTTGGCCCAACACGGGCCAGACTCGAGAATACTGGTTGTCCGTGGTTGAGGGCCCTTGCAACCTAGACGGCGTCGTCCGCCACTGCCAGACCTTCAACGGAACCTTCCCGGGACCCCTGATCTGGGCCAACTGGGGCGACAACATCATCGTCCACGTGACCAACAACATGGAGTCCAATGGCACTGCTATCCACTGGCATGGCCTTCACATGCGGGATTCTGTGATATACGACGGGGTGCCTGGCGTGACTCAGTGCCCCATCCCCCCCGGCAAGTCCTTGACTTATAAGTTCAAGGCGACCCAGTACGGCACGACTTGGTACCACTCGCATTACTCCCTCCAATATGCCGACGGCCTTCTGGGGCCTCTCATCATTTACGGCCCATCCACCGCCAATTACGATGAGGATCTCGGCACGGTGGTCCTGCAGGAGTGGTATCACGACACGGCCTTCCGCGGCTGGCTGAACGGCATCTTCCGCGGCGAGGCCATCCCGCCCGACAACGGTCTGGTCAACGGGACGAACAGCTTCGACTGCGCGACCGCAAAACCCGGCGTCGACTGCGTCGGTGGCAGGGGCAAGCTCACCTTGAACTTCAAGCGGGGCACCAAGTACCTCCTCCGGCTCATCAACACGTCCAACAATGCGCACGTGCGCTTCTCCATCGACGGGCACAAGCTCAAGGTGATCGCAGCCGATCTGGTGCCCATCAGGCCGTACATGACCGAAAGCCTCGCCATGACCATCGGGCAGCGCTACGACGTCGTGGTGGAGGCTGACGCCCCGCCCGGGAACTACTGGCTCCGTGCGGGGCTCGAGTGTACCCGCAACGACAACCTCTACAAGATGGGGAACGGCATTGTGCGGTACGACCCTGCGAGCACGGCAGACCCACTGGGTACGTTCCCCGTGCCGCAGGAGGGTGACGAGTACTGCGGGGACGAGCCGGCTGAGAAGCTCGTGCCGCACGTCAGGCTCGACGTCACCAACGCGCCCAATATAGTCTCGCAGGTGGCCGACTTTACCAAGAACGGGACCAAGCCGTGGTTCCAATGGACTTTCAATAATAGCAGTCTTGTCTTGGACCCCCGGGATCCCACGCTTGAGAAGATCCTAGATGGTCATTCTGTTTTTCCAACGCCGTATAATGTCATCAAGGCCGATGTAAGTCGCACTGCGTCCATTCGCATCATCTGCCTAATCCCCTCGAAACGCCGAATTCGCAAAGGAAAACCACTCCGAATACTAACAACCTCGACAGCGACGTACTTCCCATGGGAAGGAGTGGTTCATCCTAGTCATCGAAGCGGACAAGGCCTTCTTCCTGTATGTTTCAACCCCAACCCGCGCTCGCTAGTTATCTACTCAATTCCAACGTGACCCTGCACCCCGCACCCCGCACCCCCCCTCCCCCTAAGTGCCTAGCCATCCTAACGCCCAGATTCGCACCACGCAGGATGGACCACCCGATCCACCTCCACGGCCACGACTACTGGATCGTGTCGCAGAAGGGCGAGCCCTGGGATGGCACGGCGCGGGGGTTCAACCTCCGCAACCCACCCCGCCGCGACACGGCCACGCTGCCCGCGGGCGGCCACCTAGCCATCGCCTTCCAGATGGACAACCCGGGCGCCTGGCTCGTACACTGCCATATCGCCTGGCACGCCAGCATGGGGATGGCGCTCGAGATCGTCGAGTCGCAATCGCGCATCCGCGCCGACCGGCGGGACCAGGACATCTTCAGGCAGACCTGTAGGGACTGGGATGCGGCGCCCGCTTACCTGCACCAGGAGTTGGACTCGGGGATCTGAGGAGAGGGGCGGGGAATTGGGGTTGGAGTTGTTTTGGGGCTTGCCTTTCTGCCTTTGTGGCGGACGTTAGAAAGACATTTTCCTGTGTTTTTTCTTCTTTCATGGACATGGATGTTGATTAGCTCGTGACTTTGGGGTTGCGATTCTCAAAGGAAAGCCTCTCCTCAACTTGTAGGATTCTTTCTCTTAATGTCTGATATCTTAATATCTTAAACCAAATTCTTTTGTGTCCGTCTTTTGTGTCAGCTTCTTGTGGGTGTTTGCTCTACAAACTCTTTATCCCACAGTAATTATGGAATGTCTGACCTTTCGACATCTTTCAAGACCGCCAAGAAAAAAGGTGGCAAGATAATATTACATTTGGCGTATCCCGCGTGATTAGTTGGAGCTCGGCCAAGCGGAATCTTTCATACCCGGGTAAGGGAAGGGGCCTACATTGGTACGTAGTGAGTTAGCTAGAATTCCCTCAGCAGTCATAACAACAAGTAACTAATCACTGAGGTGCTATCGGAGTTGGCCACTAATTATCGAGCCTCTATCAGCGTTATGCAACTATGGTGGTACACACGATCAGTGGTTAACTTCTGTACTGCCAGATACTTAAATAATTAGCTAAGTGGGCATTGAAAAGCTCAATCTGAAGATTGTATGAGACACATATTTAACATGACACGTTTACAGCAGCTCTCCGAATGCTCAACCTGGGATCCTAAATGGCTCTATCAGCTATTGAACCCTCTCCCCAATCCATGAAGGAGAACTACGAAGCCTAGTCGATGAGATCCTGAAGTGAGACTTTGGTGGCACGCAGTGGAGTTTTCCGCAAGGTCGCAGGCACCACACGACCAGGAGACGGAGGCTGGACTCGCTTTCATGATAATTATGCAGTTCTTTCTTCAAGGCTATTAGTGGAGAGGTGGCTTAGATGGCCCTCGATTTGGGGGTAATGCTTATGATGAATTTGGAAGGTAGTGGTTCAATCGATCAACTATCAACGCCCCCAAAGTTAGCGATGTAATTATGTATCATAATACTTACTATCTGGCTCCTATGCCTTCCAACTTTACACGCTAGACTGCTAATTATAGGCTGAGTGGCGAGGTAATGAAAGATAAGTAAGCCCGTATAAACATGAAAGTAATCACTTTCCAGAAGAAACGCTCATTTCCGATACCAAAACCTAGTGATCTTCGTCCTCTTGATCTTCTTCTGCAGCTGAAACACCCCATACAACAGCGCCTCGGCGGTGGGCGGGCACCCGGGCACGTAGACATCGACGGGCAGGATCCTGTCGACGCCCCTGAGGACCGAGTAGGCGTAATGGTAGTAGCCCCCTCCGTTGGCACAGCTGCCCATGCTGATGACCCACCTGGGCTCGGGCATCTGGTCGTAGCACTGGCGCACGGCGGGCGCCATCTTATTGGTCACCGTCCCGGCCACGATCATGACGTCGGCCTGCCGCGGGCTCGCCCGGAAGATGATTCCCAGCCGGTCCTGGTCGTAGCGCGGCATCGAGGTCGCCATCATCTCCAGGCCGCAGCAGGCGAGGGCGAAGCTGAGCGGGTGCAGCGAGCCCTGCCGCGCCCAGTTGACGAGCCCGTCGACCGAGGTGAGGGCGTACTCGACCGCGTTGGACGGGGGCTTTTCGCTGGGGAGGGGGCTCGGCGTTGGGAAGGTGTGCCGGGTCGGAGGACCGCGCTTGCTGGAGGTCGCCGTCGTGGTTTGTCGACCTAGCTGGCTCGGAGTGTCTGCTACTGTGCTTCGTCCCCGAGAAGTGTAGGGGGAGATCTTTGGGGCCGGTTGCCATCGTGTCATTGCCAGGTGTGTGCGCCGGACTGTGAGGTTTTATGCCGCCTTACCAAGAGACACTGCTTCCCGTTTGCTTGTTAGGGACTGAGAATTTGATCCCGCGATAAAATGTCCATGAAGCGTGTCATACCTTGGAGTAAAGCTGGTGTCATTATCAGCATCTGGCTTATGTCCTCGCATGTAGAAATATGGTTCGTGGTCCTGGTCACGGCTTCATAGGTATGTTGAGACACACATAAAGGCTTTCGCTCGCAAATTATCAATAGAGGAGGATGAGACCTTCTCGCTATGGAAGAGACATATGGTCAAAGAAGAAAGATGATGCTAGCTAGATGCACAGATTGGGCTCCGATGAAGAAATCCGTCTTGAAACCCTTTGTCTTCAACCTTGGCTCACGTAAGAATTTCCCCATTGGGTTGTGAATGAAAAAGTATAATGGGTTAGGCCCGCGGGAAACCCACCGCCAAGTGAAGAACGGGGGCCTTGATCGGGTTCACCCACATAGTGTCATTAATTCTTTGCCCATTCCGGTTCGCGCTATGTACTGTAAGCTGAAATCTGACCCGTTTCTTCCCGTTGCCCACACACCCGCAAATCCACTCTCGATGTCAGCTGGCTGGTCGGGAAAAACCCACCACAAAACTCCTTCACTCTCGCCCTGCATACTTTGAAAGCAGCATAGCTTCAGGCCCGCAATGAATGCTTTGGTACTACGAAGGATGTATATCACTAACTGGTAGCCGCCCGCCATGCTACACTCATCATGTCCCGGCCAGGCTGCCTTAGCTTGTTCCATCTGTGGCAAGGCGTATCAGCGAAGCAGCCACCTGCGACGCCATGAGTTGACACGTGAGTTCGCCTCCGTCCAAAATTCCGTCCAAAATTCCGTCCAAAATTCCGCCCAAAATCAACCCATGCATTACTGACAGGAGTTGCTAGACACCGAGTCGGACGGATTCCACTGCCCTTTTTGTGACAAACCCTTCCGAAGACGGTAATTCTCACTTCACCTTGAGCCTCTCCGAGTCCCTGGCAGCCGGACCAAATCTTTTGGGTGATGTGAAACTGAGCAGACGCTGACTTCTTATAAATCCTTCGGGCTCAGGGACGTCTGCCGCAAGCACTCGCTCCACTGTCACAGTAAGGGCACCAGGGACGACCCGCCGTTTGTTAAGAGGGGACAGAAGGCGAGAGCTTGCGATGCCTGCTGCCGGAGCAGGCTCGCCTGCGACAATGTGCTACCTGCCTGTTCACGCTGTCGATCTCGGCGGCTGGGTTGCAGCTATACACGGCTAGCGCGTGGCGCACTTGGTACATCGTCCCGCTCGGTGAACAGCAGTGAGGACGTGGCAGGGGGCCACGATGGCGGACTCACAATACCTCCACCCGGACGGGCATTGCAATCACATACGGAAGGGGTGGATGGACTGGATGGCAGGGATGAAAAGATGGCCGCCTCGTTCCTCCTCAGTCTCACCAATCCTAAGGCGGAGACGATGATCCAGGCCTTTATGTCTGAGCCTGCGAGATTCGAACTGGAGACGGCAAAGGGAACTTCGGCCCCAGAACTGCGAGCTGATGGGGCAGAGCCCGCCGATTTTGATGGCGTTGGAGATGGCATGATGACCAATTCTAGCTTCTTCGAATGGATCTTGGGTGCCTCAGGTATGGATGTGCTTGACTTTGGGACAGGCCCTACTCAACTACGGGAGCGAGGCCGATTGGACGGCCTAGACCTCCTAGTCAACAGGTGCCCAGTGAGTTCATGCCTCCGACCTGACGCCCTGGACAACAAACTCCGGGCAGTCATATCTGGACTCGAAGCCGCGCATGAACGACTCCGGATAATCGACCCGTCATACGACGGCTCCTTTCACAGGGGCGTGGCGGAGGACATCTTCAGCGCCCAAAACGTCAGACTTTTCATCACCTCTTTTTTCGGGCTCACCCATCTCGACTTCCCCATCACCCACCGCTCGACGTTCAGGGCCGAGGAGGCCGCCCCGGAGCTGCTCCTGAGCATGCTCCTGAGCGGGTCGCTTGGGGTGCCACCGACGGACGAGGCGCTGTCGGCCCGGGGGTTCTGCAGGCTGGCCGAGGAGCTCGCCTTCTGGAGGCTGGCGGAGGCCATGGCAAGCGTGGCCGCGACAATGCCAGGCCACCAAGAGGGCGGCGGGGACGAGAAGGAGGCGAGACTTCTCCAGACCCTCCAGGCCGCCGTCATCATACACAGTCAGCAGTCCTTCACGTCGTGCGCGTCCACCCGGCGCAGGACTAGGGCGCAGAGGCTGCCGCTGCTGGTGGATGCCGTGAGGGCGCTCGGACTCACCAAGTCGAGGCATCAGCTGCGGGCGGAGGGGATCGAGGACCGCTGGAGGGAGTTTGTCCGTACGGAGACTAAGATTCGGTAAGCCCACCGTTCCGTGCAACTCGGCCATGCCACTACAACCAGAGCACTGTGGTCCCCCCTGTTTCCCCAGCCACACCAGACCATAGGAATGGACTTCTCACTCTTACACACGCAGGATCGCACACTGGACCTTCCTGGCCGACTGCCACCAGAGCGGCCTGTTCAACTGCCCGGCCACGATGACGACGCTCGAGATGGACGGGGACGTGCCCTGCCTCCACGAGCTCTGGGAGGCCCCAGACGCCCACGAGTTCGACGCCGAGGTGGGGGCCCGCGGCGGTCCGGAGTCTTGCCTCCTGCGGGCATGCTCTCTGCGGGCCTGCGTCGATACATTGATGCGGGAAGGCTGGGACGGGCCGGGAAAATTCCCGCTTCGGCATTTGTCACTGCAAGATCTGTTTCTTTTGGTCTTTCGTAAGTCTGCTCGGCCTCTTGTACCTGTCAAGTGGACTCTCGGCATACCCTTCTCTCCTCTTCGGGTCATGTTTTCCCATCTATTTTGTCAAAGCTGATACAGAAGAACCAAAAACCCCCCAAAAAGTCATGCCCGGAGCCATACTCAACGCTCGCTTCACGGACATCCTGCAGGCCAGCGCCCCGGTTATCCTCCGCGCCATTTCCAGGTGGCAGGAGCTGTGGGACCACGCCGTGCGGGGGTTCAGCGCGGAGGGCCTGAGCAGGATGGGCCTGGTCCGGCACAGCGTGGAGCTGTGCTTGCTGGCCAAGAGGATGCTCGAGGTACTGCTGTCAGGGAGGGCGGACGAATCGGCATACTTCCGCGGGGTGGCGCACAGTTCGCTTGCGGAGCTGCATGACTTCTTGAGGCAACACTGTTGTGAGCAAAATAGGGAGCGAGGAGGCCTTCAGCGCGGGGGCGCCATTTGTTGAGCCACGGTGAGTGGAACAGTCGCGGCTCCTGGCTGTCTGCCAATGCATCATGATGCGGCTTTGAGGTGGGAGGACGGAGTTTGGGAAGAGTCAACGGGATTTAAAGAGCGGCCTATCTAGACCACACAAGACTGTGTTGATCAGAGGAGCAAAAGAGTGGACAATTCGGCGACAAGTAGCTTGGCTGTAGGCAGAGGTGCCGCCTCACCCCATCTGAGCCATGGCCCCTGTCGACAAGAAAAACATGAACCCGGATATATTTGAGCCTTCGACCTGACGGCGACGAAGTGGAGATGGGATGGCCAAATGCTGAAGCGAATGTGAGGAAACCAAAATGAGTGGCTAGTTGGCTTTCCCCGTTGTTTTTTCTTGTTCCTGTTTTTTTCTTTTTCGTTATTATGTTTAATATTATTTTAAAATTCCTCTTTTCACTATTTTTTGTCCCTTATTATTTTCTCCTTTCTGCCCTTTCTCCCCTGACTTTGTATGTCTTCCCCATCTATAAGTCTCTACTGCTGAAGATTGGACTGACCCGTTGAGACTCTATTGTGGCGAAGATAAAATGATAAACGAGACTACATGTAGTATCTTGGAAAATAGAAGTGTTGTGAAAGCCGGGCCCGTGCGGTATCGTGGTTGCAGATTGCGCTGGGTACAATCGTGAGCAATGTTTTATTGTTTGCTACTATTTCATTGTTGACTGATCATTCTGCATTTGGTAGGAGTTAGGTTGGTGTAATTGCCAAAGTCGTTCATCATTTTTTATCGTCTGTCCGTCATGCCGTATCTCGATGTTGCCCCATGTCTTTCCGCCCGTCCACGCCTTGCCACATGCCCGGACGCGCCAATTCACCAAGGCTCACTCAGCAGTCCTCGTATCCCCCGCATAGCACATTAACTAGGGTATCCGACGATACTTAGTCTGCAAGGGATAATCTGTAAGGCATGGAACCAGAACAGGGAATAACACCGAAGATTGAGACTAGACAATGTTTTTTTTCGCGCCGTCATACGCGAATGAGAGAAATAGAACACAGTCCTGGAACCCCACCACGTCGCTAATGTGCGCATCTCACCATCACGATGCGCTCAGTTACTGAAGCCCACTGGATTGGCCTGTCCCTCGTATGGTGGGCAACTCCTTGGGCTTATATGCACCAAAGAGATGGCGCAGTGACCAAGCGGAGAGACCACTCGTGCATAGCTCAGGTAGCACGTGAGCGGCCATGTTGTACCAGGCAAAGCGTGGAATACCGACGGCATCGTCGACATGAGCCTTCTGTGGTATGCCATTCCTACTTAGCCTCTTCGACAGAAACAGAATTGACTGGTAAATTTATCATCAAGGAGGATCTTGAGTCATCTCACTATGATTCTTGCCTCCGCGGGCAGATTTTCTCGCAGATTTCGTTGTGTCAGGAGCCTAGGTAGGTACCTACCTAGGTATTATCGCAGCCCAAGACACTCCGTGGTTCAGACCCAGTGATTTCCTTAGCCCATCGGTGGGGACTAGCGAGGGCGGTTGGCTTCAATGATATTATCGCTGTTCGGTGGAATGCGCCTTTCTGAAAAGTTATCTTACTCCGCCAGCACGGTGTCAATTGTTTTACACCGGCCAAATGTTCGTCAGGATCGAAGGGTCGCCTTGGTTTCAATGCAATCGATCCTGGCGTGTCCTTATCTTCCACTCCCACAGAAACGCTACTGGGGAAATACCACCACGCCCAGGGTGACAAGGACGCCCCAAGCAGACAATTGGGTGCCCCAGAAGAATGCAGGATCCTTACTCTGCTAGAAATATCCAATCGCGCAATTTAAGCTCCCCCCAAACAATGCTAAATCCCCCCGCAGGAACAATAGGGCTGTCCCACCCAACCTTGGCGATCCAATGCAAGCCACGCCAGAGTGGCTGTGGTGTGGGTTTCTTAGCGCCCCTGACTTATGGGTCAGTGATCATTGCCGCTGCGCCGTCGATGCAAGCCACTAATTTGCTTGGAATCTCGCCCGCCGAGGACGCTGCCGACGGATCTAAAACGGAACAGTAATTCGGCGACCTCCCAATGAACACTGTCACGGCACACGACGGCATGGGCGGCGACGATCGAGATGAGGTCTCGCAGATACCCCACGTGCTGTTTCTTGCATTCCTGTTTCGACACAGTAACGGACTATGGGAGGTAAAAAGTATATAATGGCTGTGGGTATGCGTGCATCTCGAGGAATAGAATATCACATCAGTGGAACAGAATCAACAGATAATTACTCAAACAGCATTGCCTCGACCCCACCGGCGACTTTGGCCTTTTCCGTCTGCACTTATTGAACTGATCTGAAGCAAGAGCCACCCTATCCCTCATTCACATTACTGCGCAGCCTGTGTTCAAATACCAGTCAATACTCAAGATGAGGCTCCCATCCATCCTCTTCGGCATCTCGGTCGTCATCGCGGCGGCGTCGGCACTGCCGTCCGGCCACCAGGCTGCGGCTGGCACCGACGTCGAGCTGACCGCCCGCGACTCAGGCGTGTCCGGGGCCACCCCCAACGTGTACGCACTCACGGACGACGACATCGCATCCCTGGGCCTGGACGACCTGACGAGGCGCAGTCTGCTCAGCAGCATCGCGAAGATCGCCAAGAAGCCCAAGGGCGGCAAGGACACGCCGAAGCAAAAGGGGGATAAGGGCACCAAAGGTCAGAAGCCCAAGCCCAAGGGCTCCAACAAGGTGACGGGGACCCCGACCAAGGCCTGCCAGTGCGGGGGCAAGAACGGGCGCGCGTTCAGCTACCCGCCGGCGCAGATGATCAAGGCGGCCGAGGCGGCCAAGAAGAACGTGGACACGAACAAGAAGGTCGGCAATGGCAACACCTTCCCCAAGCGGTACGGGTACCTGGACTCCGGGGTGAAGCTGGGCGGCGGCTGCAACAAGGGTGACGAGCTGTACGAGTTCCCGCTCATGCAGAACGGCATCTTCACCAACTCGTTCAGCGTGAGGGACGATGCGCTGAGCGACAGGGTCATCATCAAGCAGAAGGGGAAGGAGACTATCTTCTGCGGGGCCATCACTCATCTGAATGCCGAGGGGAATGGGTTCAACTCATGCGCTTGCTAGGTGAACATGTTGGGGCGGGGTTGCCCTTTGTTTCCCTGGTCGTTTCTGTTTTCTCTTTTTACCTCCTTTTTTTTCTTTCGTTCTTGTCTTCATGTTGGCGTTTGGGTTCTCAAGGCAGCGAGGCAAAACCGGGAGTCTATCTTGCTCAGGTTCGGGAGCACAAACACATTGTTGGAGTCCTACGATACTGGAGTTGTGGTAATTAACTTGGCATTCAAATATTCCAGTCATTTTCTGCTTACTCAATTACTGCACTTAACCGCCTTCGAAAGTCCAAATCCACCCACTCGTGATCCCAGACTCCAGAAATAGTTCTAACGGAATGGATCACAAGTGTACTCACATGTACGTGAGATAGGCAGGGAATCTCAGTGTGGCAGGATGCAGACACCAATAAACCTAGGTAGGTAGTCAGGAAGCACCTTTCTTCAACTCTTTCTAGGTAATCTAGGAATTTAACTTTCAGTCGACATCTTGCGTAATGCAATCTGACTTCGATAGTTGCGTTCACTCCATTACCTCGGATGCCACAGTACTCTCTACCTAGGTAGGTAGCAACAATAAAGTCGCAGACGAAAAAATTGGGTGTGGTGACCGCCTATCGTCCCTCTTAGCTTCCGCTCCTGGAATAATCCCACCGTCCTATTCAGTAAGGTGTCGCCGGCAGATATTGAACCGAGAGGCCGCTTAAAAGCTTGATTCACCGCCGCAAGTGTAACCTCACATACATATCCCGTGCAAGGTCGGCGCTATCAGTGCAATATGCATGCTATGGTGCAATATTTTGGTGCTTGCGCGCAATGGATCTATTATTCCCGCCATCTTATCAGTGCCTTGCGTGGTTTTTGTGATGGAAGCAGGATGCGTGGCACGGGTCTTACATATATCACCAGGAAGCAATATAGACGGAGGCGGCGGAGGTTCGCTTTTGTATGGGGACCCCATACGTAAATCTCTGCTGGATTCGGCGCCGAATCCACATTGGATAAGATCAGTGCAGATCAACCACTCGGGATTGATCGGTAGGCAGTAATTCATCCGGATGCGGGACGATCTATGATGTTACATGGGTTGCCTGGAGGGAATGGTCCCTTGTCAATGCCGTGGTACGCATCCCTCCATGTTGAGTTATCGAACGCCGCGGCGATCACATAATTGGAGACCCCAATCAAAGGCCCAATCAAGGCCGAACAGGGTAATTAATTAAATTGAGCCTTTGGACGCAACTGCCGCTCACGAGAACGCCTACCGGAGAGTGCAGGCCTACCAAGCTAATGGGGCGAGACGCCGTGACCAGGGTCGCTGGACAATGCCAGGCAGTTACTGAGAGGACCTGCTCTTTCCGGATGATTGCGCCAGCCATGATGGCATGGTGTGTGGACACGGGACACCGCCGCGTGGGGATTCCTTCGTCCCCGTCCACGTCCTTCTCGCCCCAGACTAGGACAATACTGGGCATGTAATGAGAATGGATTAGAAGCCAAGGTTGTACCCCCGATTTCGATATAAGCGTGAATTCCCCTCCTTGGGTGCGGGCGGACTTCCCGGTTTCTACTCCTGGTACTGCTGCCGGTACTGACTGCGGTGCATCATCTTGGCGCCACGCGACAGCGACTGCACAGCTCGCCTCCTCATTTTGCCCCCTTTCACCGGGATACACTTTCACCCATACAGACCCCCTTTTCCTCCCCTATTCACAGTGTCACGGGCGCCGCCTGTGACACCCGGATAGGCATCGGCCATACCCAATTGGAACTCGCTATCTGTCGTACTCTCCACAGACGTGGCTAAGGAAACCTTAATAACCGCCTCCTGCCCGACCGCGTACCACGGTGCCCCTTCCGTCTCTGGAGCTTCGTCAGTCGCGGTATTGGCCTTGACTCATTGTTGGGTTGATTGAGGGTCCTAAACTACTCGTTAGTCGGTTTATATAAGTCCTTACATCTCGGCTTCCATCCACCAGCAGGCCGACCACGGGGCCACCGTCTCTTGACAACATTAGAGTGAATGCTGAATCAAGACTGCCTCTTTCTTATCCTATAGACGAAAGCACACCTATACAAAAACAAACACGATGAAGGCGAGCCATTTGTTTGCACTCGCCCTCCAAGGGCTCGTTGTGTCCGTGGCGGCGGCTGAAGCTCGAGCCCTCTCCGCGGCACAGGCGCTGGCGATGAAGTATGAGAGCGGAGAGATTCACCAGCAGATCGTTGCTACAAAGGAGGTAAATCATCACCGGGAGACTGAGTGATCACACATAGCAACTCGAACGACGGACGCATGGGACTAGGGATACAGAATCTGACAGACTCCTCATCTATAGGCATCTTGGGCACGCAAGGCCGAGCTGGGTTTGATGGACTCGAGCCAGTACCCGACCTTTGCCCGAGAGGCAGGGCCCGTACCTTGCGTGGACGGCCTTGCCAAGGTGATCCCCGGGGACGCTAACAACACGTTCAAGTGCAGCAACGTGGACTTCTACGACTTTGTCAGTCACGCCAACCTGGGCAGCGCGAGGGGCCAGGGTTCCTCCTCCTGGGGCTGGACCAGCCCGGAGGGCAAGGAGTACGCGGCCATCGCGCAGGCCGACGGCGCCGCATTCGCCGAGGTGTCGCCCGAGGGCAAGCTCGTCTACCTGGGCCGCCTGCCGCAGTACTCGGTCCCCGCCATCTGGCGCGAGATGAAGGGCTATAAGAGCTACCTCGTGATCGGGTCCGAGGCCGAGGGCCACGGCGTGCAGATCTTCGACATGCGCAAGCTGGTCGGCATTGACCCGGCCCGGCCCGTCACCTTCAGCAACCAGCGGGACCTGACGGGTTACTGGAACGGCCTGCCCATCGGCCGGACGCACAACATCGTCGTCAACGAGGAGAAGGGCTACGCCGTCGCCGTCGGGGCGCAGCCGCGCAACTCGAGCTGCGCCTCGGGGCTCATCTTCATCGACCTCACGGACCCATCCAAGCCGACCTCTCCCGGGTGCGCCAAGGGGGACGGGTACGTGCACGACGCGCAGTGTCTGGTGTATCGGGGGCCGGATGCCAAGTACAACGGGCGGGATATCTGCTATGGGTATAACGAGGACACGCTGACGATGTGAGTTTACGTACCGCTATTCTGAGTTTCTGACGTGCCGAATGGAATGGGATGGGATGGGAGCAGACTTACTGACTTTGGGCCCGCTTCTGCGCCGCTGCCCTCAAGCTACGATGTGACGGACAAGAACACCACCAAGATCATCTCGCGCACGACCTACCCCGGCGCGGCCTACACCCACCAGGGCTGGGTGACCAACACCACATGGCAGGAGTACCTCCTACTCGACGACGAGCTAGACGAGATAGACCGGGCGGGCCCGGCGGCGCAGGGCAAGCCCATCACGTACTTCTGGGACATCCGCTCGCTCGAGCGGCCGGTCCAGACGGGCTTCTTCCGCAGCTCCGTCACGGGGATCGACCACAACCAGTTCGTGGTCGGGCGGTACGCCTTCCAGAGCAACTACGGCGCCGGCCTGCGCATCCTCGACATCTCGTCCGTCCCCGCCGACCCGACCGGCAACGGCGTGCGCGAGGTCGGCTTCTTCGACATCTACCCGGAGGACGACGCGCTCCCGGGCGGGGGGGACATCGACTTTGCCGGCTCTTGGAGCAACTATCCTTACTTCAAGAGCGGGTTCATCGTCATTAACACGATCGAGAGGGGCGCCTATGTGGTGAAGTTCAGAAATCGGGAGTGATCAGCGAGGGGCAGATTTTGGCTTTATGTTTTTGCTAGGTCGAGGGAGTGGAGAAGTGGAAATCTTGTAGGTACTCAGCGAGTAAGTGGACCGTCGATGGCTAGGATGGATGGGGATCTTTAGAGGAGGGGTCCCGTCCCTGTAATTCGTACTGTTTAGCCGACTCGGGGTGGAGTGGGCGTGTCTAGGGTGGTACCTTAGAGAATATTTCGTGTGGCTTGTTCCTCTTAAGGAGAGATATAGTAGGCCCGCGGGTTGCACATATTCTGACACTATAATATATGGCTGGCAAGGTAGACTCACTTCCCTCGCATGGGCTGTCAAAAAGACTTCGATCGAGCCCCTTCCAACGCAATGGGTAGCTGCATGTAGTTTACCACTCAGCCATGGTGGTCATCCCTTGGAGTGCCATTAAACTGCAACGACTGCTTAAATATGCTATTAGGGATCACCCATTTACAACGGCCGCTGACCCACTTTCAGTTCTTAGCAGGAGGCACGGCACTCAGGGATGGGTAGTGGAGGTGTTGTCAGGTGATGGGCTGGGTGGCTGAAAGTGGGACTGCCGTGCTTTCCATCTTGGCATCGCAACATACTACTAGCATGAGCAAAACCCACCGCCCTTTGCACCTTCAATCCCAAGCTTGAGCCATTTACATAGTAATTACAAGCGAGAAAACTGGATTAGCGTTATAAAGGTCCCAGGTAGCCTCGGGACGAACATGGACAGCCCTAGAATCAAGTGCGCCTGTTGCGCCGGCCCATTCGGGTCCTTCAATCTTTGGCATTCGGGCCAGCCGCGAGGCGAAGCATTCTACCGCTGGGCAGACAGGAGAGAGGCCAGGGAGCAACCCCCTCGGGAGACTGACTTCGAGGAGGCATCAACCCACGACGAGGAGGATGTGGACATGGAGACGGCCAATGCCGACGACACGGATAACGGATCTGAAGGTCCCAGTGTGGGCGAAGACGGAGATGATGACGAGGATGATGATGAAGACGAAGAAGACGAGGAACAGGACGAAGATGAAGATGATGGAGACGCAGATTCTCTCGATATCTTCTCTGAGGAAGGTGTTGATGACGAGTACGACCCCGACGTTGTTAGCGATGAACAGGCCAGCTGGGTCGAGTACGGCTGTGCTTTAGGCCCAACCACCACTCTAGGCTCCGGCCAGGAGTTTCAGGGGTGAGTATAAGCATCGTGCATTTGGGAGTAACACAGGTTCCCTTTACCCGCCTCATCCACTTCTTCCGACGTGATCCGCAAGTTGGATCGTTGGAACTCGACATAGGAGGACCAAGAGAGAAGCACGGAAGCTGACGACAGGGGGTGAACCTCAACATTCTAACAGCCCCGTCCGCGTTTTCGATTCGGACAACTTCCCCGACGACTGGGAAAAAAGAATCTGCTACACAGGCCGCGACGGACTTGATCGGCGGCCCGTTGTCATCCCCTTCCACGTCCACTGCTACGGGATCCTGGCGAGGGTGCTGACGGGCACGGGCACGGGGGGCTCCCTCCCGGATTTCGAAGCCCTGGACCTCGACCGTCTGTACAAGGTGCTGACGGCCGCCACACAGCCCCGTGCGCGGAGACTGACCGTGGACTACGGCTACCCCGACCCGCCGAACGAGACGTCGTGGTGGTGCAAGCCCGGCGATGAGATCTTCGTTGCCGACCCGTCGACGGAGGACGAGTTGACGGCGCCCATGCTGAAAACGTCGGTCAAGGATGCGATCGACGGCTGGAGGGAGGACGGGATGCTCCGGCTGGGGTTCGGCGGCGCGGTCGTGGGCGACGAGATCGCGGACATCGGGGCCAGGGTCAAGGGTGACCCTTTCGGAAGCGTCCTCGGGTTCGATGTGGTCCGCCACTTGGTCGACCATCTCTCCCCGAGGGAGCTTCTGGACTTCTGCACGGCCTCCTGGCCGACCCACGCCGCCCTGCGCTCCAACGGGGCCTTCTGGGTGGCGAGGATGCGCCGGGACATGCCGTGGCTCTACGAGCTGCATGCGCTCCTCGACGGGACGGCGACGGACCACATATTCCCAGGCGGCGACGGCGAGGACGGCGAGGCGGGGGCCGCACGGATCCACCCAAAGAGGCTGTTCATCGCCCTCCTGGACAAGACACGACCGAGGCTGTTCATGCGGGACTTCTGGGTCTTCCTCGCCAACCGCAGGCGCATCTGGGAGGCCTGCGACAACGAGCTGCGCGAGCTCTACGAGGACGGCAGCGGGGCCGGGCGCACCAAGGCGGAGCGCGTCGCGCGTATCATCCGGGAGCAGGCGCGCCGCCGCCGCCGCAGCGGGGACCCCCTCATCGCCGTCGCCTCGCCGTTGCCGCCCGGCGGGGCGCTCAGGGAGACGGAGGCGCTCTGGCTGCGCGAGTGGCGGCAGGTCAGCATGGTCGGGACCTCAGTGAACTTCCTATTCGATAACGTCGACCGCTCGCTTCGGGCCATCGCGGTCGGCCTCCCGGGGGTCGAGGGCGTCGTCTTCGGGCCGGCCGAGGCGGGCGAGTTCGACCAGGCCCAGGCCTTCGTCTCGCGCCCGGAGGTGTGGATCAGGGGCTTCGTGTTTTTCTCGTCCGAGTCGGACCCCGAGCTACTTAGGCCCGGGCAGGAAATGTGCACAACCGTCAAGGGCATACAGGTGAGTCGGCTTGCCTGTATAGTCTTTTTTTCTTTCTTTTTTTTCTTTTTTTTTTTCTTTTCTGCTTCCTGCCTCCTTTGCGTCCTATCCTGCGGCTTGCTGATACGAGCCATGGCGTCTTTGGGTACTCGCAGGTAATCTTCAATAACGGAATGACGGTCGACCTGTGTCAGACAGGCCCCGAGTACATCCAGCACCGGCTTGTCGCCTCCCCGGGAATGCACATCGTGGGCATGACAGGCCAAGAAGCGGTAAGCACTCAAGCAGCCGAACAAGAACATCGATATTGTGGATCTGATAAGCCTGCCCTCTTCCTCAGACTGACCCGATAATAGGTCATCATCGGACACCGCCGGAGCATCGTCCGTGTCGGCCTTTTGCAGGCACCCCGTCCGCGCAACGACGACT
This sequence comes from Pseudohalonectria lignicola, assembly GCA_003049395.1. Taxonomy (NCBI): domain Eukaryota; kingdom Fungi; phylum Ascomycota; class Sordariomycetes; order Magnaporthales; family Ophioceraceae; genus Pseudohalonectria; species Pseudohalonectria lignicola. The sequence goes on from PYSP01000016.1 coordinate 104,659, forward strand.
ACGCAGGCTGCGTACTCTCAGAGACGGTGGAGTCGATCCCGCAGTCGCCGTCACTGCAATTACCTTTTTCCGTGGGGGAACCCTAACACTCGGGCATCACCGACCTTCCCGGCGTTGGGGTCGTCATGGTACCGCCGGCGGTTCTAGACTTCTAAGGCAAGGGGCACGTGAGCGAGGCTGTTAGCTATGAGCTGGACTAGGTGGTTAAGATTGTGGGCTTACATAGTCTGTGGTTAGTATAATTCGTACTCTTCTTATAAGGCTTTCCTTACGCTCTACTGGAGGCTGGGGTTGTAGGAGGAAGAGGCGATAAGGGTGTGAATATGCCTAAACTGCGGGTGTGTTGGCTATAGGATGGTTTCGATGCAAGTGGCGAGTGGAGGGAGCTCAGAGGGGTAGCTCGGGACAATAAAGAAGGGGTTTTTTATGTTCCTTACATTACTGCTTCGCCTTAAGACTATCCGCGGGCAAAAGTCTAAACCCCTGTAGGACGAGTTATAGCTGCTCTGATATCCTCCTTCATCCCCGTTATTCCAGGTGGTTGTAAATACCTACTTGGGATTACTACGTACTAAGATAAGCACGTCGATATAATAGCATATGGAGTAACTATAACTATAGTGATTCAATACCGAGGGTTCCCCTGGTACCTATGAAATCCGTCCTGATAATGCCCTCTCGTATATTCTAACAAGCACAGCGACAGCACCAAGGAGCCGTGGCTGGGTGAGTGTCGTTTTCTTAGCGGCCTGGGCAGAAACCTCAAGTTGCTGTTCAACGAGCCAAACAGCTAGCTGGCTCCAGGCAGCTTATAACCCAGCTCCTTCTGGCCCATGCAGCTGATCTCTTTGATAGCGTCGAGCTCCTTGACCCACCCCTCGAACTTAGCCTTAGCGATCGTCCAGCAAACCAAGCTGAGCGGCACGTGCAGGGGGATCTTATCGCCGGCGCTGGCGATGTTATAGATGGTCTCGACGACCGCCGCGGGCTCCATCCCAGCCCCGGCCTTGACGCCCATCTGGACGAACTTCTCAATCTTGCGCGCCGGCATCTCCGGGTCCGCGTAGGCCGGGTGAGGAGCGATGACCTCCTTGCTTGTGGTCTCGAAGTTGGTCTTTGTGCCACCGGGCTCGATGAGGCAGAAGTTGACTGCGTAAGGGGGTTAGGTGTCCCGACATTAACGAGCTGTCCTATGAGAGCTGGTGGGGTGCCAGACTAAGGAAGAGGAGGCGCTAGGGTGGTATAAACGGGACAAAGGGGGCTCGGCTCACTGTTCCAGTCGGAATGCATCTCGCGCGCAACGGACTCGGTCCATCCTTCGACGGCGAACTTGGCGGCGTGGTAGTACGCTGTCCCGGGGAATCCAGCCAGCCCGGCGGCGGAGGAGATGTTGAAGATCAGCCCACCCTTGGGCTCCTGCTGCCGCATGACGGAGACGGCGCGGATGGCGACGCGAGCGGTGCCAAAGAACAGTGTCTCCATCTCGCGGTGGGTCTGCTCGTCCGTGGCGTTCTCCGTGTCCCCCTGCAGGGAGTAGCCGGCGTTGTTGACGACGACGTCGAGGCGCCCGCCGAAATGCTTGGCCGCCTCGGCGAAGGCGGCATCGACGGACGGAGTCGAGGTCACGTCCAGCTCGAGCTTGAGGACGTTTGCGCTGTCTGGCAGGTAGGACAGCGCCTCGGGCTTGCGCGCCGTGGCGATGAGTCGGTGGGACGGCTTGCTTGCGATGAGGGTCGCGAGCTCCTTGCCGATGCCGGAGGAGCAGCCGGTTACTAGTTGTTTTGGGGCGACAGTTAGATTTCTGCTAGGGATTTGTTTGATCGTGGCGCCCTTGCTTGGCCCTTGGCAGGGGCGGCCCGGCTAGGCGCGCCGAGATGGTTATGAGAGTGGGAACGTACTCATCCAGACTGCATCAGACGGCAGTTCGTAAGGCTTGGTATTGACCGGGTTCATGTTGGCGAGGCCGAGGGGAGCGTTATCTCCCAGGAAGACTTGTAGTTCTGGTTCCACTAAGGAAAGAGGCCGGAAGGAGAAATGTTGATGCTAATATCGACATGAACACGACTTTGCTGTGCGGATGGCGGATGGCGGAAAAGCAGGTATGTATTTATATTCCTTTCAAGCGTGCCGCCCGCCAGAGGCCGTTATCCGAGGTCCTCGCACTCCCAGCTAATAAAGCTGTGCTGAAGGTGTCCTAAGATATAATTATCGGCTTTAGTGGTTAGCACACCGCCGCGTACGCGTGTTGTCGATACATGCGTGACGGGATAAAACGGGCCTCGCATGTCGGCGTGCCAAATTGGGCTCGCCGACTGCCATATGCATGCTTGCCGAATCCGGGTGGAGGCGGTATCTTGATCCATGGTGGGTTGATCTTAGTTGAGATCGCCATCGCTATGCCAAATGAGGCACGCCGTTCATGAATACCTACCTACCCGATTCAATTGGACTGAATTCTCCTCCACTTACTCTGTTTCAAGCTATCACTGGTCTGCTTCGATCTGCTCGGTCCGGCCACAAGGGGTGGTACGGTTTTATGGTGAAGTCAGTTGGCTGCGCGAACACGAAGAAGGCCAGATTTTTGAGAAGAAAAAAGGTTTACAATTCAAGGGAATAGTAAGGTAAGAGATGCTATTATGCCAGAAAAACACCAGTCCGATGCACCTCCACCCTTGCCCATGCAGGTCCCTCTCAAGGGATAAAAGTTTTTGCAACTCCCAACTCCGATGCAATGATACACCCCATGCGCCGTCCCTTGTGTGAACGCCAAACAATGGAAACAATACAAAGAAAGAAAACAGGGTGGTATCTGAAGATGAAAGGACAAAATGAGAATCCAATCCTCTCACAAAAGGAATCCCCGAAATGGTATTTACACCTTGCCGTCATAGCGGAGGATGGCCCAGTCGAGCTGGCGGGTCGTGGTCTGGTTCTTCTTCTGGTACTCGCACTTCATCCGACCCTCGGCGGCCATGCGCTGCTTGCCGTCGAACATCTTGGCGAACCGCCTGCGCGAGTCGCGGATCAGGTCGCGGACGTCCTCGGTGCCGACGAAGGTGAAGAAGTCCGGGTTGTTCTTGACGACGAAGCGGCAGTTGGCGCCGCTGTTGGACCCGGCCACGATCAGGTTCAGCTGGCCCGTCACCTTGGCCTGCAGCCGCCACCTGCCCCTGCGCTTGGCCGCCCAGTCGGCGATCTCCTGGCAGCCGCCGGTGAAGGGGGAGCTGGCGCTCGTGATGTTCTTGAAGGTGCTGGCGCCGCACTTGTTGACGCGGCCCTTGTTCTGGCCTGCGTAGGTGTGCATGCCCGTGTGGTCGACCAGCGAGATGTGCTGCTTGGGCGGCTTCTTGCCGACCTTCTTTTTGCCCTTGCTCTTCTGCTTCTTGTTGGCCGCCGCAGTCCCGGGCTTGGGCTTGGACATCTTGACCGCCTTGACCGCCCGCTTGATAGCTGACAGATGCGTGTCGTCGCGCTCCTCGAAGCTGTTGTGAACCCAGAAGTTGACCGACTCCCCGCTGGTCCTCCTTACGACAGAGTGGTGAATCATGTCCTGCATGTCGATCGGCTGGTTGCTGTACTCCTCGACCTCGGTGTAGCTGTCGCTGGGTGGGCCGGACTGGGCCATGGCCGTGGCCAGGAAGGCTAGTGTGAGGGCGAAGGCGCGCATGTTTGGTGAGGGTGTTGATTGCTGGATATGGCAGATGGGAGCTGGAGGAGACGTGGATCAAGTGCCCTAGAAGAAGAGGCTCTTGCCGGGGTGCTGGAATGATTGCCTGTAGAGGATAAGATTGCCGATGGTGTTGATGATGATAGTGTTGATGATGAGACTCTTTTTTTGGAGGCATTAAAGTCGGGAGATCATCCTCAATTTATCGACGATCTCCCTGCCTCGAAGATGCTTCGCTGAGCTCCATGCCAGGAGCGGGCTTAGGCGTCAGTGTGCGACTCCCAAGCTTACTCGTAGCTCATTGCTCGTTGCGGAGATATCGCGGTGGTCTTGGCCGCGCCGAAGAAGGCTCGCCAGGTGTGCCTGAAAAAGGATGTCATTCGAGCTGACTTACTGGACGGTGCATGGGCGTTTGTGTCGCTAAAGCGCGCTTGTCCTGGACGCGCGATTCTGCTCACTGGAAAAGCTCACTGCGCGACGCTGGGAAAGGATGTGGCAGGCTTAGGGCAGTGTATTGCACAGTCATCAGATTTGATGAGATTACCGCGATTCTGTGAGGTGTGATGGCCTTCATCGGTGCTACCTTGCCCAGGTCATGTCCCTGGTGGAAGGGGGGGCGCAGGCCAACCTCTGCTTCGCGTGGTGGCGCAAAGGTCTTGGCTACATAAGCACAGTTCAGATGGTTGTGGGGATATGAGCCCTAAATCTAGTCCCAGAGACTACCCGATACAGGGGATCCGGTCCACATATAGAGCATTGGGTAGTAAGCCTCAGAGCTCAGCCAAACCTAAGCAGGACGGGATCAATCCCTGCATCCCTCCGAGGACAGCAGAGGACCTCGACTACCCAGGAACAATCGAAGGAGGCTTGTATGCGAGACAAATGGGGTTGAAACAACATTGAAGACTCAATCTTTCGGCGATTATGAGAACTTCGAGCCCTCAGCTAGGAACTACGGATAGATCACAACGACGGTTAAGCCGTCCCACCTTAGTCTAGATGGTCTCTGATACCGCCCGCCGACCATTGGAAACGGGGAAAACTCACACGCATCCAAACCGTCTAGACCACGGCGCCCCGTACAAGCTTCCCCCAATATCTACTAAGAAAGAAAGAGAATATTATTTGGATTAACTTCCCTAGATAGGTATAAGACTCGAATGTAAATATATTTCCTCGTTTACTTCTGAGTTCGGTTTCCGGATTTTAGAATTGTTGCTTCAATATGAGAACGTACGTGGCCTCAGTTTTCGTTTATGTGTAATTGAAAGTGAACTCAAGATTTCTCGCTCGGATTTTTCAGCGCTTAATTGAACTCGTCGAAACGTAATCCTGGTAACAAGATGGGAAAGAATTTGAAGCTGTTAAATTTATTTCGGCTTCCTTTCTTATTCTGCTAACCGCGGGTAATCGATTATGATCGAAGCATAGTAGAACTTATCTACGTACGCATTTTATTCAGAATTGATATTTTCGTCACTTTATTCCGAGAACAACCTCAACGACTTAGCTTTAAGTTACCAGGAGCCTCAAATATGATAAGGACAATTTTTGAGCAATTCTCCTCGGATTTAACAAATATACCGCCGTTTCTCCTAAGCCCCCTACGTCTCCCACGTATCCCACGTCTCCCAAGCCCTTCGCGTCTCCCAAGTCGGTAAAGTCCTTACCCAGCAAGGGTTTACTCGGGGAGATACGACGCAAGAAAAAGATCAACTAACGATCGGCACAAGCACGTCGACAAGCGGGATCACCGCTGGTTCCTTCTACGACGTCCGAGGACCACCACCCGACGGCGGACAAGTCGGCTATGCCTCCCGCCCAACAATCTTCTGTCGGTTGGCATGCTTACCACGCTCGTGGAGGTGGGCCTGACATGTCCGTGGGTGTTATAGCTGGGATCCTCGATCCAAACAGATCACCGGATGGGAACCCGGCTTCGAAGACGGCGGTCTGAAGGAGCAGCAGCGGTGATATCCGTTTATGCTCTTCGACAAGGACATCGAAGTCGTCCGTACGCTCCCCACGAGATCGATAGCTATCCCCCACCCCAGGATGTTCACCTGGATGCAGACAAAGCACCTCTACTCTATCGGCCTTACCCTCCGCGGGGCTATCAAACCTACAGGCATCGAGAGGGCCAGAGAATACGATTCGTAGCTCCTAAAGGTTTCCGGGTCAAGGCAGGCTAAGAAGGGTTCCATAATTAATTACCATATAATTGATTATGCTCACATGTGCGAGCGTGAGAAATCTGCGAAATAATAACAGAGAACATAGCTGCCACAGGCCCAGCAGTTTCCCAATCGTTCGATGCTACCGACGCCGCCACCTCTGGATTTATCCTTACCGAAGTCGCTTGTAGCGGAGTTAGTCTGTGAGACGAGACACGACCGACCACAAGCAAAGGGCAAGGCTGGAGGTGTCCTCGATAGAGCCGAAAACTACCATAACGACGGGGCAGGGGTCGAGAAGGATACTTTGATTGCTGGGTCTCGCCAGATCCAGCTTTGCAGCGGCAAGACATTCTCCAGCGGAGCCGCCGCTCCCCAGATTCCTCGCGATACTCTTCCCTCCATCAGCTCGGGCACTTCCTGGAACCCATCCAGGCTGAATGCAAGCAGTGGGAACGCCAGAGGCGCAGGGGCATCAGGCAGCTCTGGATATGATCCAGCGAGGCCTACTACGCAGTGGAGCGAGCAAGTCGGCGCACCTGCTAGCCGGATCGCGGGCAGGTCTTCACGTCGTGGGGGTTGGGCCCGGGCCAGGCGCCTCCCATGTGGGACCCGGCTGGCTCATGGGGCACCGTCTACACTTTAACAGGGCTAAGAGGGTGATGAATGGGAGACTCTAGGGGCTGGAGGAGCGATCTGAGGCGCCAGGATGTTGGCAGCCTTGCGAGTTCGGCTTTCGAAATTTAACCTAAGCGGAAGCGATTACACTCTAAGCCATCGGCTGGCTATAAAGCATCAGAGAGGATTGGGTTCTACAAACTAATAGGGATACGTTGGGACCGGAGGATACTCTATTTCATATTTGGGCTGTGGTTTAATTAGTTTTAATTAATGGGACAATAGTGGGATAACTCAGGACAGTGAGGAAAACAAGAGGCGTAGAGTGGGAGAAATAACTTGCGATGAAGAGGGAGCATGTCGCTTTGCGAAGAGGACCTTCTCTTGAGCGCTACGGCCTTCGTGCACTATCAAGCGCGTATGAAGCTAGGGAGTTGGGAGGAGACCGAAGGGAGCCTTGGACGCACCATTTCAACAGCAACATCGTTATCATCAACGGCCGTCCGGCGATTTCTCTCTTTAGCATTAACTTATTGCTCTAATTCTAGTCTCTTTTATTCCTTCCTCTTCATTGCTTTCAACCTCGAATATCCATCCTTTCTAAGCTTTCCCCTATGTTCTATATCACTTAGTCGCTCAAGTTACGAATGCCGCGGGGCGGGTTACGTAAGAGATTGATTGGGAAACTTCCCTTCTTCAGCTTCCCCGAAATGCCATGCTGAAGCTCTTATCAGTTCCGCCACGGAAATAATTTACCGCTACCCACGGAGCCCACAACATTGTGGTTGTGAACTTCTAACCAATTCTACCTAGGTACATATAGGTAGGTACCTAGGCAGTCAATTGGCGTTAAGACTTCTCTTTTTTTAGCGGGCTCCGCATGCACAATGCGGGGTGCAGCTGCTGTAAATGAAACATATTAATTTTCCACCACAATGTCCATCCCCGCTGGGCCACCACTGACGAACGACCTTAGTGGCATCCGCGTCTGCAGCTATATAATAAAGGCGACTTAGTCTTTATTCATTATGGCTATCGTAATGAGTTTGCGCTTATTCGTTCTCTCTGGCTATCGCATCGTCTCTTTGCCTCCCGGCTTACCTCTTAACAGTCCCGGCCTTTCATAACCGCTTTACCGATTTCGCCATCGCCATGGTACCCATCTCCACGTCCGTCTACGCGGCGCTGGTGATGGCACTGGGCCTGCTAGGCATGGCGGCAGCGTACGCAAACCCAGGCGCGTGCTCGGGCGTCTGCGTAAACACACACGACCCGTCCACCGTTCGCCGCTCGGACGGGACGTACTTCCGATTCTCGACCGGGGGCAAGATCGCGGTCCACAGCGCCCCAGCTCTTACGGGACCGTGGACGTACAAGGGCGCCGCGCTGCCGGCCGGGTCGAGCATCGATCTCAAAGGGAGGGATGACCTATGGGTGAGTCGCGTCTGCTAGTGTCATCTTTTGCTCTTCGGTGCTTCAGCTGACTATAGGCCAACAGCTAACGAGGCCGAACATCGGCGGTTGTCATGGTAGGCACCCGACGTAATCAAGGTTGGCAGCACTTACTACCTCTTCTACTCCGTCAGCACCTTCGGCTCCCAGGACTCGGCCATCGGCATCGCCTCCTCCCCCTCCCTCGACGTCGGCACCTGGGTTGACCTAGGCTCGACGGGCGTGCGCTCCAGCGCCGGTAAGCCATACAACGCCATCGACCCGGCCCTCATAAGCGCGGGTGGGACCTACCTCATGACCTTCGGCAGCTTTTGGGGCGACTTGTACCAGGTGGCGATGACGAACCCGCCCACCTCGGTGGCGTCCGGGGCGGCGTCCTACCAGGTCGCCTACGACCCGGTGACCACGGCGGTGGAGGGCGCGGCGGTGTTCAGGTACGGGAGCTACCACTACTTGTTCTACTCGAAGGGGTCCTGCTGCGGCTACGATCAGAACAGACCCGCCGCGGGCAAGGAGTACAAGATCCTGGCGTGCCGGTCCGGCTCGGCCACGGGCGGGTTCGTCGACAAGAGCGGCAAGAGCTGCACCGCTGGCGGCGGCACCGTCGTGCTGGAGAGCCACGGGTGGGTGTACGGCCCCGGTGGGCAAGGGATTCTTGACGACCCGTCGCAGGGACCCGTGCTGTACTACCATTATGTCGATACGAGGGTTGGATATGCGGATGGGCAGAAGCGTTTTGGGTGGAACAAGATTGACTTCTCGAGCGGGTGGCCAGTTGTGTGAGGGCACAGAAGGTGCTGTTTAATCTACTAGTCGGATCTAACATACTTTCCTACTTCAGGAGGTTGCATGACTAATTATTTGTTCTGTATACATTTACCATCTTGCATTCTAGCCCTGCATATATTATATCTCTACCCGCACTTATATGGCTTGCGATTATGATCCACACTCTATGCCCCTATCATAGGGTAATTATATGTTTACCTAGTATTGCCTCTTTCTTCCAGTTTGTCGTCCTGACGGCGTCTCTTCTTCCTATGTTGCTCTCGGCTTTCGATTTGGGTGAGGTGAAAGCTTGGAGCTTCACAGCCCGCCCAACTTCGGCCCCTCTTCGCACTAATACTTCTGAATGCAGGCCCGGCCAATCGGCACTATCCGCTGGATACCTAGGACAAGCGATGCTTCAAACAAATAGAAGGATGCGAGCGATCTCGCCGCTACGTGCGGTGATCTGACTGCGCCGATATTTCTCCTGAAATTCTTGTTGGCAATAGAGCCCCAAGGGCATCTCAGAAGCTCGGGATCTCAACGAGCCGTTAACCTTCTCTGGCCATGTTATGGTCTGCTGCAGGAGAGGGAGTGCCAGCACCACGATCCGGAATACACCTCCAGCTCGCCGTAACTGTTGCGTGCATATGAAAGCCTGCAGATGGTGAGCAGGAGGCTCCCCAGCGGAGGACAGCATACGTGGGACATGGAAGATCCCTCGCCGGCAGAGTCCGTCCCTTATCGCTAATCTAAGAGTAGCTAGAATTTGAGCCTAAGCGAGCGGTGGGACTCAGGGCTGGCAAGCCGTATTAATCCGTTGTTGCTGACGGCTACAAGGGGTTGTTCGAATCGCTGCGTAGCATTGCATGGGAACCTGTGGCTGGCACAGCCTGAAGGAGGCTGACTCTGCTCGACGAAAAGCAGGGTGACATCCAGCTGGCACTATGGCCTCCAAGCCCCAAGATACATCCCTCGGATAGGGATCCAGAGCAGCTGTAAGAGGCTATCAAAGGCACGGTGTTAGACAAGGCAAAGCTGCAGGTCAGTTAAGGCTTTCAACGGAGAAGACCTCCCGGGCTCGGTCACAAGAAAAGGGCAGACTGAAGCCACTGTTGTGCATCGGACATTGCAGATTGCATTGAAGAGACGAAAGAGACAGAAAAAAAGGAAACCCTAAACCAACAAAGAGAGACTCCAGCCAGAAGTAGCCAGCGCGCCATGTTCCCAAGGATATATGCCTTTTGAACCCAGAACCCAGAACCCTACCGGCCCAGTACAGGTGCGCCAGATTTGCTGTACCATCAAATCCCAAATTCAACTCCGTGAGACAATGACAAAGGAAAGCAACTTCTTACACTTCGCTCTGGGAGCACACACCTCTCAATCTCTCGAAAGTATCGACCCGCTTACAGAGACCGAGCAAAGCGCATGCGGGAGACACGCTCATCGCGCTTCTCGACGCCGGCCTCCTCCACGTCAGCCTCCTCGGCCTCTTCGGAACCCTCAGCCTCCTCAGCGCCCTCGGCCTCCTCGACGTCCCGGATCTCGTGGAGGTCGCGTGCCTGGACCTCGGCGGTCTCGGCGGTGGAGCCGCCGCCGACGGGCATGAGCATGGAGCCCATGATGATGGCGCCCGTCTTCTTGCCCTTCATGCTCTGACGGACCTTGCCGAAGACCTGCTTGAGGCCGCGGGCCTGCACCTCGGCGGTCTCGCCGCCGGTGGAGGAGGCGCCGGCGCCCACGCCGGCAGGGACGAGCATCGAGCCGACGAGGAGGGTGTTGAGCTTCTTGCCCTTGGCCTTCTGGCGGAGCTTGCTGAGGGCGCTGCCAAGGCCGCGCTTCTGCTGCTGCGTGGACCCGGTGGGCACGAACATGGAGCCGACGAGGACGGAGTTGGTCTTCTTGCCCTTGGCACCCTTGCGGACCTTGCTGAAGACCTTCTTACCAATGCTGAAGATGCTGCGCTGCTGGAGCTCGGCGGTCTCGCCGCCGGTGGAGGAGGCGCCGGCACCGACACCGGCGGGGACGAGCATTGAGCCGATGAGGAGGGTGTTGAGCTTCTTGCCCTTAGCCTTCTGGCGGAGCTTACCGAGGGCGCTGCCCAGGCCACGCTTCTGTTGTTGCGAAGAACCGGTGGGCACGAACATAGAGCCGACGAGGAGGGAGTTAGTCTTCTTGCCCTTGGCACCTTTGCGGACCTTGCTGAAGACCTTCTTGCCAATGCTGAAGATGCTGCGCTGCTGGAGCTCGGCGGTCTCGCCGCCGGTGGTGGAGGAGGCGCCGGCGCCGGCGGGGACGAGCATCGAGCCGACGAGGAGGGTGTTGAGCTTCTTCCCCTTGACCTTCTGGCGGATCTTAGAAAAGACGCTGCCCAGGCCGCGGTCCTCGAGGTAGGCAATGTCCCTAGCGGTCAGGACCGTCGCGCTGGCCTCGTCATCGTAGTCAGCCTCGTCATCGTAAGCGAGGTCGCGGGCCTCGAGGTAGTCGCCCTCCTCGTCGACGTCGGCGGTGTCCACCAAGGTAGCCTCGTCATAGTCGGCCTCAACATCCCGGGTGGCGAGGTCGTTGCCGTAGAGCTCGCTGCTCGTGAGCTGAGCCAACGAAGGCAGGGCCGTGGCGACCAGGAAGGCGGCAAAGGTGATGAACTTCATTTTGCCGCGGGTTTGTGGATTTTGATGTCAGGGGGTTGTTTTCGCTCAGATTGTAGGGTCCGGTGGGACCGTCACTTCCGGAGAGAATACCTTGAAGAATGGAATGTGCTGTTCATACGTTTGTAGATGTTTGGAGTGCTGAGGTGCGCAGTGAGTTGGCGAGGAGTGTGGTTGTGGTTGTGATTGTGGATGAGGATGGGAAGGGAATTGATGCCATCTCGAGAGAAGATTCATCTTGTTATATATCTGAAGCTACAGTAAGCTCTTGTATACGATTCTTGACGTAGAACGTTATGGTTGCGGCTCTGCCTAACGAAATATGTGCCGTACCCTGTGGTTAGAATGCTTACTCTAGAATAAGGTTGGCACGTGATTGGCATGACCATGTTCGTGTTTAGGTGTGGGGGTTGGCAATTTGAACATGAGAATTAGCGATCTACGGATTACATGGAGAGAAGGAGCATCCCAACAAGCGAAGCCACAATCCTCTCCACTGATTATCACTTTTCGGGGACCACTGCGGTACGAGAACCCTCCCGTCATGCTTCAAACTGTTGGTTGGCTGGAGAGCAACCTCCACTACGGATCCGTACATCCGTGCTGCACACTCCAGGTCCACCAATAAGCTCCACCGCCAAGGCTTCCTCCCTGCGTAAGAAAACTACGAATGCTGGATTACTACTGAAAGTTTTGCTCTAAGCTTTGTGCCCTTTGGACATCGATCCTTTGGTTTTGAAGCAACGATCTCTCGACCCCGCAACGGTTTTATTGAGGCTCCTTCAAAGAATCCGTCAATATGCATGGGACTAATCCTCCTTGCATGAGCCTTTGTTGCTTGAACTCGCTCGGCCGGGGGCGAGCCCAAGTCGGGATCATCCGCCGAGTCCTCCCCAACTCTCAAGGACTACCCCGCGAAAGTATTAGGCACTGAACCACCTTGGTGAGCACGGAGTAGTAAGATCTCTGTCCGTGATTCTTCGAAATACGGTCTGTGGCCCTCTTTGTGTGTCCATAAGGCTATCGAGGAAGTGGCATGCAATTATGTTTTGCCTTGCATGGTCCAATTGACAGCGAGCAAACATTTCAATGGTATATTCTGTCCGCGCGCTAGCAGCTCCGACTCATTGCTCCCGTAGCGCTGCTCTAGCCGTTCCATCTCGAGGCGGCAAATCTGACGCACCGCCCGACGCTCTTAACGCCATCATTCAGAGCTTTCGGAGCCCGGTTCCGGTCAGCCTCAGGTCGATGCTACATTATTATTGGTGCCTTGTTTTCGAGCCGAAGCGTCTCTCAAAGCTGAATCTCCTAGGGCCGTTGGACTATTTTTGACGCGTATTTGAGTTTTGTGAAGCAGACAACCATGGAACGTGTGGTACGTACCATTTTCCCACATTACATCCCCACCTAGGCGTAGCGCCAGTACAGTGAGTCTCGTTGGTGGGCGGTGGTGTTGCCGTACACAGACAGTCGTCAGGGTGGTCCCACGGGCGCAGGGCACCGCGGAGACATGATCCTCAATCCTTGATGCGCCAGTGCTACAGTGTAGTGCACTTCCGAGGTCAGGGAGCTACGTTCCAAGGCGGTTGAATCAATCTGGTTACTTTCCAGGTCTTGTTTCCCAAGATAGGCGGCTATTCCACCGTCTGGTTACAGCCAAGACACACTACAGCGGGTGAAGCCCAGAGACCCACAGATCTAGTGGCAGCCAACGCATGCCAGTGGCGCTGGACAGTGCCGTCTTGTCCGGGCGGCATGCCCTGAATAACACTGTCAAGACCTCATTTGTGAATGCTGTGCTGACTCTTCCTTTCGTGACCAGATCTCAATCATCTTCGCAGTGGCCCAGGTTGTATGGGAAAACCTGGCTCGAAATTCCCACAAGCTGCTGACACTGTACACGCCAGTAGGCTCGTTGCATCTGGACCCGCGCCGGGTATTGGGTGGCTGATTGCGATGCCCCTAATGTAACACGTATTTATGTGGAATCTTCCCTTGCTAAGTACGCTGTATACGGCGGTTCCGCAAACCCCTCCACCGCGCCTCCCACAGGTCTCACTCGCTGCCGCGCGCCAGAGTGAGCTGCAGTATCCCCGTCACGGACTGGATGAGGCCGAACAGCACGGCGAGGAAGATGCCCGCCATCACGAGCCAGAACCCCCACCACTGGCCCATGTCCCGCCGGTCGTGCCACCACTGGCCCAGGCTGGACGGCTTGGCCGTGGCGAACGCCTCCGAGATGGACAGCAGCCTCTCGCGCCAGTGCTGGAACTCGTCCCGGCACCGGTCGGCCGTCTCGCGGTACATGATGTTCGGGTCCAGGTGCGCGCTGTCGATCTCAGCCCGGAGCCAGGTGTTGCAGCTCGCTTTGCTGTGCGGGATGAGGAGGTTGATGGTCGCGAGGGTCTCGTCGACGAAGGAGCGAGGGATGGTGGCGCTGCGTGGTGGTTGTGCGGGGTTTTTGTCAGGCAGGCGCAACATGGCAATGGTTCTGAAGGCCATCGGCTGGATTTGCCACTCACCTCGCCTGGGTGCTTTGGAGGCGCCTGAGGATGGAGACGTGGTGGTGCATATATACCACCCGCTGGGCCATCTTCAGGTGGTCAGTGAGGTCGTTCGTCCAACGGACTTGGAACCCGGCGATTCTCCTCATGTCTGAGACGTTCATGTGCATGGAGAACTCCCCCGCAGCTGCCAGATGCGACGTTGAGACGGAGCAAAGGTGCTTCTCGAGCACCTCCCTCAGGGTCATGCCCGGTGGCCAAGGAATGCATCTCTTCTTCTCCTGTACGCTCTGCGGCATCACGATCCTGATGTTCACCATGAGCCACAGGCGGAGCGCGAGCTCGAGTGAGCGGAAAAGTTTCTTCTCGTCGTCGTCAAGTGAGGGGTCTGCCGCCGCGAGGAGGCCCGGGATGCTGCTCAGCGTTGTGCTGGGGCTTCCTCTGATGATCGCGACCACGCTGATGAGGTTCCCAAACGTGGATATGGCATGGTCACATGCTGATTCTTTGCTGCATTCATAGCGGAAGAAGCTGAAGTACGCATCGAAGTCTTCTGGGCTGTCCTCGGAGGCTTGTTGCGAGTCCAGTGGAAAGATTCCTTCCAAGAGATACTGCCTTGCCTCCTGTGACAGGGAAGCAGCACTGAACAGCGGAGCTTGGGGTACAGAGACGCTACCCATGTCTACAAAGGGGTGGGAATTAGATAAAATGCTCTTATCTGTTGCAGTGTCCAATTGGGCAGCGCTTCCAAGCATTTCTCTTCTTCAACCACCGTGGAAGTCGATGAAGCAGAGGAGATTTTCCCTCAGTCCGAATATGGACGCCCTGCTGGTATGGTGGGTTGGCAAGAAGATGGTGTGGGACGTGGTTGCCGACGGCTGTAATGCATGGGAATCGCTGAATTGCTACTCGTCGCATCGGGGGTGGCAGTGATCTGCTTCTGACGGACATGCCGCCATCGCCCATCTTGTGGCACGCATCGTCTTCTGCTACTGGATGAGCAGCTGGCCATCCACGAGCACAGCGCTAAATGCATATTTCATCATGTCTTGATTAATACCTGCGCTGCACGCTTGGCGCTTGGCATGGATAACAGTTTGCGCCCCGTTGCCGGCTAAGAAACTCACTCGTGTCTTGCAACCATTTCTGTTTTCCACCCCTCCTTCATTTCTTGTTTTTGTCCTTTTCAGTTTTCCATCGCCATTTTGATCAATACACCCATCCAGCTCTCTATCTAGCCATGGAATCGTCCGCTACCGGCGTGATCACACATTCTGACAATCTCAGCCCATCTAATGATCTCTTGAAGGTCCTACTGAGCAAGAAAACCGATCCACGATATGTCGACTCTTTTGGGGACGAGGCCTTTCGGAGACCCCTACCCTTTGGCCTCAACACGGTTGCCTGGAGGGTCAAGGGGCTTGTTTGCTCCAAGTGGAACAAGTTGAAGCAGCCCCTGATGTCGCTGATCAACGAAAAGAGGCCAGAATGGGAGAGTGAACGACCATCAGCCCAAGCCGACTCCGATGGGGCTCATATACCCTTGCACTCCCTGGACTGCTTCCTCGTTGGAACCGACAAGCTTCACGCAACGCCTCATGTCGCCATCATCAGCAATTCACAGTGGTTGCGGGAAGCATTGAAGGGCACGATCAGGAAAAGCGGCATTCTCAAATCAGATGGATTCAAATGCTGCGGGCTCGCAATAGCAGTCCGGACACCTGCATCCCCAACTGCGTGCCTCTTCGACGACGATGGTGACAAAGATGGGCCACCACCCCCTGCCCTAGGCCTCGCCGACACTGATGGGTTTGTGGGTTTTGAGGGTTCGGAGGCATGGGCCACGATACCCTTAACCAACGGCCTTTCGCTGAACGGAATTCTTCTCGAAGTGCGGCACAATGGCCAACGGACCGGTGAAGCCACGATCGGTGGCCTCATTGCGATCAATGGCGTATGGTTCGGACTCACAGTCCGTCACGCCTTTTCCGCTCCATCACTCCGTCAGGCGCCAGTAAGACCGGGGATATCGCTGCCTCTCCCCATCGATGATGATCAGCTCGATGTCTTCGAGCTTGCTGAAAGGGCCATTCAGCCTCCCCGACTCGTCGTCTCTGCCTATCAGGATGATGTCAAAACCTTCATGACCATCCCACCCAGCAGTTATCTCCGGCAGACTCGGAACCCATATGGTGACTGGGTTACCATCAATCCCATGCAACCCCTAGAATTTGACACGTGGGAGCATCACAGCAATCCCTTGCGCCATTTCAACCTATTCTGCGAAGGGAAAGAAATTCTCGCAGCCTCCAGTGGGAGGCTCGACTATGCTCTTGTTCCACTTCCACAACATGTCAGCCCTGCTGACCAGGAAGTCGACAAAGCAGAAGACACTGGCGGCAAGGAGTCGGTCCGGATACTCACAGGGAATGGTATCTCACGCACCGGAGTCATTATCTCGAGCGGGATACTGGGGATCGGCCCTACGCAGTTCCCGCAGGAGGTGATCGTGGTTCGACTCAACCCCCTAGACAACAACTTCAGGGACGGGGATTGTGGGTCGTGGGCGAAGACGACGGTAGACGGCCGGTTCTTCGGGATGCTGATAGGCTGGTGCCCGGAGCTCGGCGACGCCTACCTCCTCCCACTACAGGACATCATCGACGACATCGCCAAGCACCTCAAGCCGCACGTCAGGTCCATCATCATCCCTCAGGGAGGGCCAGCACCGAGCATGCTCGCGGCTTCATTGCCGTCAACTGATGCCCCGACCTCTGGCACGAATGCGGCTGCCTTCCAAGCCAACGCCGCAGCCTTCAATGCAAACGAAGCTGCCTTCCGCGTCAATTCGGGCTCGCATGGGTTTGCCTTCGGCTCACCCGCGGGGATTGTGGCCACTGGGAGTTCCCCTGTCCCTGACTTCTTCCTTGCTCCCGAGCCGCAGGGCCCGCAGGGATACCCGGGCTCACTCCGGCTTGGGTTTGATCGCTCGCGGTCCAGGGAGCGGGCACCGCCAGCGTCGAGATTACGCTCGCCGCATGGTGAGGTCCCGGGGAATCGGGAGTCGAGGGACGAGTAGGCGCAAAATGGTGACGGCCACACCATGAGATAATGAGACATGGTTAGCATACCCAGTTTGGCGGGACGACAGAACACATGGGGGAATGTCGTGCAAATACCTGGGAGCGTCTGGTACTGGCCTATGTAAGCATCGTCTTTGTTAGTCATTTCCGTAACGAGTGGTTGGGGACCCGAGGTAGTCAGTTCTCATATTTTGAGGCCGCAGTCCCGATGGTCAATGGCCTGGCTACAGTGTGCTTCTTCTAGGTATAATTATACCTAATCCTCGCAGCTGTTGTACTTCAATGTGCTAGGGTTCCATTGTTAGCCTTCAACCTACGTAGTGACCGCTACTTCATCCTCCTAGCAGAGGGTTATCGCCTTCACCTATCGAGCCGCCCGCGCGATGTCCAGCCTCTAAATTTTACGCTGACAGCCCATCCTGGGGCTCCTACACAGTTTTCCTTTCCCTTTGTCTTTTGGCATGCACCGTTCTCGTTCCAGGTTTCAATTTCACTTCTTCAGTTGCGCAGTGGCATTCAGTCTTTTTAGAAGACCAGCCTGCATCCTAGGCTGGTAAGATGATACCCACGGCGATGTGATATATCTCGCTGCGAACTATAACGCCTCGGATCGCTTGGGGTCCTTACAATAGTAGCGAGAAGCATGCTAGGAGACTGAGTGACATTATATAACTGTAGGTGATTACTTTGGAGGGACTGTGTGGTTCCTGTTTTAATGTTGTAATCTGGCAATTCTCCAGTTCAACTCCAATATTGTGTGATCTCTAGCCTGGGTCCCTGTGAAACCTGACCTTGAAAGTTTACACCCGAGAGCTTACATACAAATGGGGAGTACTTTTGACAACCCTCCAATAAACGATCTAACCTCCGCAGGCCTTTGTGAAGCGTCTCTCACCGCGGCTGTTGCCCTCTTGCTTCCTGTGGCGGCGACGTCGAAAACCCCCTGCCTCTGCAGGGGCGTCGGTGGGAACGGTAATACACAATGACGGCATATGTACGGGCGGCGGACGCCAGTCGATCACCACAAGGCCGCGGTGTAAGTGGCCGATCCAGATAGGAATCATGATTAATTATTGTTCTGGCGACAAGTAGTATTAATACTCTTTGACGATAACAGATAAACACACATAAGTTTGACGCAATCAGCTGACGGATCTACAGGCGAGTCGGAATTGCAAATCTACTGCCTTTAACGGAATCGTCGCCATAAGCGGCACTTCGAGAGTTCGAGTTGGAGTGCGGTGATCTGGACATGATGCTGGATAATACTGGCGAGGTTTCCTCCGTTTGAAGAGGCGTCGACGCCGCATGAAGCGACAGGGGAATGAGGCGGCAGTCGGTGATTAGGCATCAAGTGTCGGATGCTGGCTTCAAAGGGTGGCTTACTGACCTCCAGACTGTCCACTTTGTCCCGGGCCTGCGGCTTAACTCTAGCTCCCGAAAATAATGGACATCTTGTTCCGTACCAACTTGTAGACTGACGTTTCGGACCCTAGGTTTGATGAGGTTGAGTCACACTCCGCTCTGAGGGAAGGTCCTAGGAGAAGACAAATTCCCCGATTGGCTGATCGTCGTCGCCTGTGGTACCGTGCAGATACGCGTAAGGCTTGGCGAGCCCGTTCCTCACGAATAACAGGCAACCGTGACGGTTTGTGGGCCCTGTACGAATACGGTTTACGAGGGAACCGTACACCCGTAATGCATGGAGGTGCTGAGTATATAGAGAGTTGTTCGGCCAGGACGACAGCTTGGGGAATGAGGCTACGACACGGCCAGTCTGATGAGTCTGGATTGCTCTACGCTCTCTTTAAGAATAGGCAGTGAGCACCGATAAATACACGGTAATTAGCCTACGGCAAAGCTTCCCGGCGTTCTCTCAACTTCTCCCAGTCTATTAGCGGTCTAGCCCCTGGGACAACAAGCACAATGTCAACACAAGATCCAGCATGCCCGCTTGGGATTGACGACACCTTCGGGCCATGGGCAGGCCCAGCTTGTCGAGGCGGCTTCGACTTTACGCTTCTGTTTGAAGAGACCATACTCTCCGTCCCGCTCCTTGCCGTCTTCCTTCTCGTTCTCCCGGTCCGTGTCGTCCAGCTGGCCAGGACAGATAGGAAGGTGAGGCAGAGCTTGCAGATGCCTCTAAAACTGGTAAGCATTCTCTCTTTTTTTCACGCTGCTGTGTCTTCCCTTCTATCGCCGAGCCTTGTTCTACGACTGATCCCTTATAATGGTGCTGCCATGCCTCTTAGTGCGCCTGCGCCGTTCTTTTTGGGCTCAATGCTGCCCTGGTCAGCCTCTGGGCAAGGTCTTCTCCCACCAGGACACCTCGCACGCGAGCGACTCTCCCTACGACGGCGATGTCTCTGATAGCCTCGCTGGGCCTCATGCTACTCTCCTGGGTCGAGCACGACCGATCTGTCCGGCCCTCCTTCGTCATCTCGACATTTCTCTTCTTGTCCGTCCTCCTCGACCTTCCTAGGACTCGCACCCTTTTTATGATTGCGCCTCATCACAGGGCAATAGCTGCTATATTCACCACCTCCCTGGTGCTACGCGTTGTCATATTCGTGCAGGAGTCCTGGAGCAAGCGGCGCATTCTTCTGCCGGAGCATGCAGTGCATCCGAAAGAAGTGACGAGCAGCACTGCCAGCAGAGTGACTTTCTTCTGGCTGACATCCCTCTTCCTGAAGGGTTACAAGCGGATTCTCTCCCTGAGTGACCTGGATGATCTAGAGGCGAAGATGGGGTCTGAGCGGCTCAACGACGCCATCTCTGCTGGCTGGGAGAAAGGTGCGTCCACCCCCCTTCCACCCCCTGCTTTCTGCCTGTGTTACTCTATTCTGCCTACTCTGCCCACTGATGGCTCCGCCACTGACCTCTTGCAGTCGCCGACAAGAGCGTTCCTGGGTCCCTCTTCAAATCTTGGCACGCCGTCTTCAAGTGGCCCATGCTCGCGCCCGTGATCCCCAAGCTATGCCTCATCGGCTTCACATACTCCCAGCCATTCCTCATCAGCGCCGCCATCCAGCTCGCCGTCATGCCTTCGGGCCAACCTTATGACAATGTCGGGTACGGGCTGATTGGTGCCTATGCGCTTGTATACATCGGCATTGCTGTGAGTGGGGACCTCCCTTCCTTCCTGCAGTGACCAGTAGCATTACTTTGGGAATAGGAGTTACCCGGGCGGACAAACCAACCTCGCTGATATACCATGGTGGACACCAGATCTCCATGGGCCAGTACGAGCGCTACGTCAGCCGCTGCGCGACAATGATGCGTGGCAGCGTCTCAGCGCTGATCTACCGAAAGGCTCTCCGGCTCGACCTAACATCGCCCAGCGTGAGCCCGTCCGGTGCACTCACCCTGATGGGCACGGATTGCGAGACCATTGCAACGGGGGCTCGACAGCTGCATGAGCTTTGGGCATCGCTCCTTGAGATCGCGGTGGGCATGTACCTGCTCTATAGGGAACTCGGGGCCGCTTGTGCGATGCCGCTGAGTGTGACTGTCGGTAAGGGCCTAAGACAGCAGATTCCCCCTTGCACATCCCTCAGTCTCTGTTCTATAATCTGAAGATTGTTCCTGATCCTCCATGTGTTGTCTGGTGCTGACTCGTAACCGCGTCCCCCACAGTTGTTCTCGTCACCATCGGCTTCTTGGCGGCCTCGATCGGCAAATCACAGGCGGCATGGATTCAGGCCTCTCAAGAACGCGTGACAGCGACATCGAAGACCCTGGGGAGCATCAAGTGGCTCAAGATCTCGGGCCTGAATGACGTGGCGTTCCAGGTGATCCAGCAGCTGAGGGCTAAGGAGCTAGAGGTCTCTATGAGGTTCAGGCTACTGATGGGGGTCTCTCTAGTGATGTGTACGTACATGCCAGACTGCCCAAGACCATGCCACCCCCCACGGCAAAGCGGCACTGCAGTGGGCCGGGATACCTGCCCATCACCCCCTGACTGAATACGGAGCGAGTGACACCGTGGCTGACGCGGATGGAACAGTGGTCGCCGCTCCCATCTTGACGCCAATCCTCACCTTCGGAACGTTCGCCGGCCTTGCTGCCCGTGACGACCAGACATTGACCATCTCGAGAGCTTTCATCGCCTACTCACTACTCAACCTCGTGAGCACGCCGCTGGCGAATATCATCATGGCCCTGCCCATCCTCGCAGGAGCCGTCACGTCCTTCCAGCGCATTCAGGACTTCCTCAACGGGAAGGAGAGGGAAGACAAGCGGCTGAGCTGGCGGGGTGCCGGAGGTGGTAGGGTCCCCGAGAGAAAGCCTGGCTCGATGGCTGGGCATAATGAGAATGACGACGATGGTGACGACGACGACGGGATGGTCCGAGAAGGAAGCGTCAAGGTGCAACCCGAACCCCTGGCGGACGACGTGGTCGCATCGTTGTCGGGTAGCTTTCGCTGGAAGGACGACGCCGAGCCGGTGTTCGAGATCGGGAAGTGGGACATTCGCCGGCGCGCCTTCACCCTCCTCTTGGGCCCGGTCGGATGCGGCAAGTCGACGCTGCTCAAGGCGCTGCTCGGCGAGCTCTCTGGGTTCCGGGGGGCAATACGAACAAACTTCTCCGGCGTCGCCTACTGTGGGCAGTCACCTTGGCTGCCCAACGACACGGTCCGCAATGCCATCGTCGGCGGCGCAGACTTCGACGAGGAGTGGTACCGCACGGTTGTCAGGGCGTGTGCTCTCGAACCCGACCTGCAAGCTTGGCCCAGTGGGGACGGGACTGTCGCGGGATCCATGGGGATATCGATGAGCGGTGGGCAGAAGCATCGTTTGGTATGTGGTGAATCCCGATTATGGTGATGACGTGGTTTCTCCTCTTCATGATGAGAACAAAGGAACAGAGGGAGGACTGGAGGCTGACTCGGAGCAGGCGATTGCAAGGGCACTTTACTCGAGGAAGGAGTTCCTGATCTTCGACAATGTCTTCAGTGGTCTGGACGCCGCTACCGATGATCTCGTCTTTGACAACATCTTCGGGAAGCAAGGGCTGTTGCGCACGGGCAATACGACTGTTCTCATGGCATCATCGGACTGTAAGTTAGCCTCACTATACCCCATCAACCCTCGTGATCTAAAACTTGAGTGCTTGCAACGTCTGACAGTCCGTTAGCCAAGAGAGCCCCCCACGCCGACCAGGTGGTGGTTCTCGATGACGAGGGCCACCTGCAGGAAGACACGGTGTCACGGGAGGGTCTGCAGAATGTTCTGAGTCACTCTCGGGCCATGCGCAAGGCTTCGGTTCCCGAAAAGGAGGACGACAAGACGCAAGCCCCCAGACCGCCAGCCGAGATGTTCGCCCAGCCGATTGAGACCATCGTGGCCACGATGGGCATCCAGGCCGACTCGGCGCGCCGGCTGGGCGACTCGGCTATGTACCTCTTCTACGGCAAGGCGGCCGGCTGGGGCACGCTGATCAGCTTCATGCTTGCCATGGTTGTGTTCGCCTTCGCGGATGTCTTTCCATGTACGTCCGCAACTAGAATCTTCCGGCGGCTCGTGCTGATGGTTCTTCTTCTTCCTTCTAGATATCTGGCTTAAGTGGTGGTCTGAAGCCAACGAGACGGGGTCGAACCAGGACCTCGGCAAGTGGATGGGCGTGTATGTCGCCCTGGGCATCGGGGCCATTGCCTCGGTCCTGTTTGGCACTTGGTGGGTTTTGGCCGCTGACCCAACGACATCACCATGTTTTGAAGCCGCCTCTGCTGACGACCCTTGGAATTTACATCAGGCAACTCTTTATCGTGGTCATCAACAACTCTGGTGTTTTCTTCCATGACATGCTGCTGAAGACTGTCTCAAGGTGAGCAGTCTCATGCCTTTCACCCGTATGCCTTAGGAACCTTTTTGTTGACCGAATATGCCCCCATACAGAGCGCCGATGTCATTCCACTCGACTGTCGACACAGGCGTCACGATCAACAGATTCAGCCAGGACCTCCAGCTCATAGACATGGAACTACCCGCTACAGCGTTGGGAGTGGCCGTCTGTCAGTAGTCTTCAGATTTATCCTCCCCTCCCCTCTCTGCGGGAAATCCCCCTTCTGATCCCATCGACCTTCAAAACTCTAACCACCGCTTTCCACAGCCGCCTCGATCGCTGTCGCCCAGTTCGTCATGATCGCTGTCTCCACCCGCTACATGGCCGCCATTCTCCCCTTCCTCGCCCTCGCCTTCTACGTTCTGCAGCACTTCTACCTGCGCACGTCCCGCCAGATGCGCCTCCTCGACATCGAGCACAAAGCGCCCCTGTACACGCAGCTGATTGAGACGCTCGACGGCCTCGAGACGGTCCGGGCCCTGCGGTGGGCGCCACGGTTCGAGTCCAAGAACATGCGCCTGCTGGATGAGTCGCAGCGGCCGAGCTACACGCTCTACTGCCTGCAGCGGTGGCTCACCTTCGCCGTCGACATGATGGTTGCCGGCGTCGCCTTCGTGCTGATCGTGCTCACCACGACGTTGAGGGCGCAGATCGGCCCCGGTTACATGGGCATCGCGCTGACCAACGTGCTGGCCTTCAGCAACACCATCAAGGGCGTCGTCACCGCCTGGGTCATGCTCGAGGTCGCGCTGGGCGCGGTCGCGAGGGTCAAGAGCTTCGTGACAGAGACCAAGGCCGAGGGTGGGGGTGATGCGGCCGATGGGGGCCATGAGGAGGAGAAAGAGGCCTCTGCTGAGGATGGGCTCGAGGGTTGGCCAAGCTTGGGGGCTGTGGACATCCAGGGGCTCACTGCTTCTTACCCGTGAGTGGATAAGTGGAAAGTGGAAAGTGGCAAGCCTCGGACCGTTGGCTCTGAACTGACATTCTCCCTCCGGGATGCAGGTCATCCGGTGTCGTATTGAACGACGTGACGCTCTCTATTCAGCCTGGACAAAAAGTCGCCATCTGCGGGCGAACCGGAAGGTAAATCCCTCCCGACCGTCCTGACCAGCTGCCCTCATGTTTGACTTACTGAGAGCCACTACTGACGTGTATCGCAACCCTCTCCCTCCCCGCCATAGCGGCAAAAGCTCCCTGGCCCTGAGCCTCCTCCGCATGATCGACGACGTGAGCGGCACCATCACCATAGACGGCATCGAGGTCTCCACCGTCCCGCACGAGGCGGTCCGCTCCCACCTCGTCGCCATCCCGCAGGAGACGTACGTCTTCAGCGGCACGGTGCGGCTCAACGTGGACCCTTCCGGGCTCGCGGCCTCGGACGGGGAGATCGTCCGGGCGCTGGAGGGCGTCGGGCTCTGGGATCGGATAGAGGCTAGGGGAGGGCTCGACGCCGTCATCGACGAGCGCTTCTTCTCCCACGGGGAGGCCCAGCTGCTGGTCTTTGCGAGGGCGATGCTGAGGAAGGGAAGGGTTTTGATTCTGGATGAGGTTACAAGCAGGTGAGTTTCTCGGACCTCTCTCTTTGATTTCCCGTCTTCCCTCGCCAGTTCATCGCGGTCGTCCAGAGTCTGAAGGAATTGAGGAACTGACATGTCGGTGGGATATCCTTCCAGTCTGGACGAGGATACAAGCGTTGTCATTAGTGAGGTGCTGCGGACTTGGTTCGCCGACTGGACCGTCATCGCTATTGCGCACAAACTCGACTCGATCATCGACTTTGACAAGGTCGTTGTGCTCGACGATGGGAGGGTGATCGAGCTAGACAATCCACGTCTCCTCTTACAGCGAGACTCTGTCTTCAAGAAGATGTACGAGCTCTCTGTGGCTGGGACTGGAAAGCAATGAAATTCACCAAATAGATGGGCAGGGATGTATTTTTATGTACTATTATTATCTAGTCTTTTGGTAGACGGAGATGGGGAAAGTGTGACACAAAACTCCTCTCTGATCCTCCAAGGTTCCATGCATTTTCACTCCTCCAATCTGCCGTAAACACCAACACAACGATGAGAAGATCGCTTTTGCCGTCAGTTCTGTGACACGACGAAAATCCCTTTAGCCCGTCTTTCCTGCTTGTTCGGTCTCTGCGCGCAGTTCTTCGGATAGCTCCAAGAGCACAGAACCCTCGTACGACACCTCCGACGAGTGAAGCAGCCCCTGGAGGTAGGTGCACTGTCGGACCTCCGCCCTGCACACGGGGCAGGTCCTTGGGTCGACCAGATGGGCGCACACCAGCCTGCCGCGCTCCCGGTAGTGATACAGCATAGGCCGCTGGAAGGCCCACACCCAGAAGCACTCCCAGCCCAGGATGTGGCCGCAGTCGAGGACGACGGCGTTCGAGTGCTCCACGGCGAGGTCGCGCGGCAGCCGCGGCTGGCTCGGCGACCGGCTCAGGACGACGTCGTCCAGGCAGACGGGGCACTCAATCCGGAGGGCGTCAGCGTCGACGTCGGCGAGCAGGTAGGTCGCGAGCAGGTCCCTCAGAAAACAAGTGGGGCCGGGCTGCGGCCCTGCGGCCAGGATTGAGGCCGTCCAGCTGCGGCGGTCTCTGAACAGTGGTGCGTCGGTGTAGAACTGCGACGCGTCGACCCTGATGGGACAAAACTCCATTGTTCCCGGCATGCCCAGGTCCCAGTCGAACTGGTCGTTCGCGACCTCGGTCTGTGGCGGAGGGTAGTCGATGGCGGCGGACGGCTGGAGGTGCCTCCAGACATTCGGCGTTGGCTCGAGCACACGGAATCGATGGCCTCCGTCCGGTGCCTGCGGTGTCCAGTGGTTGATAGGCTGTTCAGCTGGCGTCGGGAGCGGTGGGAGGTTGAAATGGCGCCGGATAACGTTTGTCAAGTCAGCCATTGAGCCCGATGTATCACTGGGTCTCTGGAAATCCGTGGTACAGCAGTTGCACGCGACGCGCTTGTTATCGTGGCTGATGGATTTTTTTGGATTTGTGTGGGGAGGAGGAGGCCGTCCGTGGCAGAATGTGCATTTCAGTACGCCGGGAGGGGGGTAATTATCACACTATTTATACACAGTCAGGGCTACATGTATTTCTTTGTTCTCAGCTGGTTTTTGGAACAGAATTCTTGTTTGATTATGTAATTAACAAAGCATCTATAAGTTTTCAAGACAGTGTTCACGAATCCTAGTGTCACTTCATGACAGTCTCTTCGTTTTGAATCTTTGCTCTCCAGCCATAGGCTTGTAAGCAAATGCCCGGGGCATGTCTTTTGCTCTGTTCCGCCCTGGATGCTCTCGCCATCAAGGGATAATTTTCACTCGATTCTGCTACTTGGTGCCTCTGCTGTGCTTGAAGCATATTTTCCTATCAAGTTGACCATATTGGGGCACGATCCACAGCCTCTCGCAACCTTCAATAGTAATTACGACTTGCAGTCTTGAAGACGGCTGTGGAAGATTCTTACCTTTGCCTTTAATTAGTTAGCATCAAAGTTGCCAGCACAGACGGCGTGCCATTCCTCCACAGGCTCAGCCACCTGACCGAGGAATTCTTCTGATGGAAAGGGAGAATGGATTCGCTAGGGCATTTACATCCCATCGCCTGTCCAAGCAGAGGAGGGCATTGTGACGTTTCTACTAACGATCAATCTCAGGGAACAAAACCCAGGCCACCCTTTGTCTGTCAGGCTATCCTGTGTCGAACGGTCAATGGTTCTTTTGGGTTCAGATTTACGCGCCTACATAGAGCAATGCGGTTCGTGATTACCTCATCCACGCACCTATCTTACCACGGTTGCGACGGTATGGTCCACCTCTCCTAGCAATGTCACCGTGTCCTCGCAAGTGGGTTAGACCCATAACCTACCAGTCCTACCAGCGCGATGATATATAGCATTCAACAATAAAACGAGTGAAAGCGTCTCTAGCGGTTTTCTTAAACAATGCAAATATCGATCTTATACATAGGCTGCGACTGCATGTCAGGCCGAAAGGATGAATGGGTCTATAGGTGAATGAGAGATGGATGGAATGCTTGCCTCTGCCTGTGAGCGTATCTCAAAAACAAACAATAAATATAATAAAAAAGAAAAGAAAAGAAAAAAATAAACCGTCAAGGGGATCTGAATTCAATAATTACTAATTATTTGGTGCTCGTAGTATAATACGCTTAGTCGATCATATGGATAGCATGAGCACACAATTGATACCACGGTTTTGGTCTAATCATGGCTAGCCTTGCCGTAGGGGACTTATTCTCTTACTTCACAAGAGAGGGCAGAAAGGCAAGGAATGAATCAGCTTATAAACAGGCAGTTCCAGCAGCAGAGGAGTTGGACAAGGGGGAAAAATAGCAGAACGGCATCACAAGTGGGTCGTGCTGCTTCTATAGTTGTGTCATGCCACATATTAACGAGCTCCAGAGGCGTTCACAACGTCGGTGTTAGGTGCTAATTATCTCGGGTTGCAGTTGGGGGAATCAACGGGGAAACTAAACTACGATATAATTAGAGCGGGGGAGTGCCTAGCAGAGGTGCTGCTTGGCAATATTCACGCTTCCTCTGACAGGGCAAGAAGAGCCAGTTTAGGGGAGGAAAGGGGATGTTTTAAGAAGGGAAAAACTAGCAGAGGCTAACTTCCCAAATGCGGACTGCCTAGGGCCGTCCGAGCACAAGCTATTTGGGACGTCTGCTCACATCTGGGCGTGCTCAGTGACCTACCCCTGAGAGTTGTGAACGCAGTGAGAAAAATCAGGAATGGACAAGGCGGTGGGGTGCACAGCCTCCTAAGGCACTCACTCTTTCAAGTTCCTCGCCGGGTCCCGCTCGTGCGCTGGTACTTCTCACGCGAAATATAACGGCAGGCATCACACGTTTGCCACCCCTGACTCTTGTATTCCTCTGTCAGCGGTCCACCGCACGTCGTACAAAGCCCCGATGTCCGTCTACTGTCTTTCCTGGCACGGTGCCGCCGCGAGTCGAGGTGCTTCCGACAGTATTTGCTTATTTCGAATATTCCCGCTGTAAGTTGTGTCTCACAGTCTACTTCAGAGCATTTCATCTTGACCAAGCCTTTGTCAAGCCTGGTGTCGGGCTTCCGCTGGACTAAGTTTTCCTCAACAGCTTCGTCAACCCAGAAGCCGCCCATCCTCGAAGCTGACCTCGCTCGTGCCCCTTGGCAAGTTTCGCAGATCTTCTTGCCATTCGCAGCATCCTCGGACGTTAGCGTGAGATTGCAGTACCTACATGTCACCTGTGGCATCAAACCCACTGCAGAGGTCGGCTGAGCCAGTTGGCTGCTCGTGTAGCCATAATAGCTCAGCTGAGTTGTCTGGTCGCCCGTGCAGCTCTGATAGCTCCCATAGCCTTGATAACTCGGCTGCGTTGTCTGGCTGTTTGTGTAGCTCTGATAGCTCAGCTGAGTTGGCTGGCTGCTCGTGTAGCCGCCATAGCCTGAAGCTGCCTGGGCGGTTCCGTGTCGCGGACACATGGTGGTTAGGTCACCTTCAACGGTGGTAAAAGTCCGACCGCAAGACGGGTACTGGCAACGGACTGAGGCCATTTGCGGGCTCATATTCCCACGCGAATCTGGTCCGTAGCAAGAGCTTCAATTATAGCTCATATTTGAGGCTGTGGTTCTTGGTCGAGTATCGGAGAGGTGAGGCTACAGGTGTCGGTATGGTCCACAAGGAGGGGAATGGCGAGTGATGCACAAACGGAACCCTGCCGAAGCGGCTAGGACTTATTTATATGCGAATGCAGGAGGTTTTGTAAATATTGTAGCTTCTGTTGGCATTTGCTCTTGCGCAGGAGAACTAAGGAGGAGTTCCCAGAAGTAGAGACGTATCACAAAAAAGAGACCAAAATAGCTGTTGCGAGAGAAAGGGCTGTGACAAGTGCAAGGAGTTGTTAGTTGTACCCGGAAAAGGATCTTGTCCTGGATACAGTGCAGTGCTGATATGAGGCTTAGGGCTTTAGAGTACAGACTCACACCCCTTCCAGCCTTCACCGCGTGATCTTGATCCTTCTCTGGTTTCCACCTACCTCACCAACCCTTAGATTCGCCTCGCAATGGCAACCTCGCGTGCATTTCTCCTTTCATTCACCTCCGACGAATGACAAGCTGAGAGGAGCTCCATCACGTGACCGCCCCTCCGGTTGGTGTAAATCGGGGCTCTTTCTGCTCGGCTCGGGGTCACCAGCTGCGTGAACTTCGGGTACTCTGCGCTGTTTGGGAAAGGCACCTTTTTGAGGCCGCGCGGAGAGGCCTGCTACCCGTGGTGCCTGCTCCACTTCCTGGTGTCCGTACGGATATGACCCCACGCGGCTGGTCACCCTCGGCCCGGTGGCATTATATAAATCGGCGTGGCTCAGAGCGGGACGTCAGGTTGCCCTACGACGGACGCGGCCTTTGATCGGTTGTTGCAGTCGCTCGAAGATGCGTGGGTGGTCTTGACTCCTTATATTGAGGGAGTGTCCTGGGCACCGAGTGTCTAGGGGGGGTGCTCCCCCTGAACAAGGGGATGGTGAGGGCATAGCGCCTTCTGTCCATCACGCGCGAGTTCACTGATTTATAATCGGTGCCTTGGAAACCTTAGGCAACGACGACATGAATTGATATATCCCGCTGAGGTTTCTAGGGAGTGGTGGCCCAGATGGAACGGGTTTATTTGGTGGCTAGGCTTCCCATTGGTCGCAGAAATAAATTTACAGTTAGGTAATTAAGTAATTAGTAATCAAGTAATTATTTAAGGATCTGGGGTAGCTTCATTCCAGCCAACTTTGGTGGTAATTATTGTACGATGGTTGGTTTCTGTCCTTCACAGAAACGGGGCATTTCCATCCCGAACCCAAAACCATGGGGATGGGATGCATATGATTTTTGAAATCGGTTTCTTGGTGGGGTTGTAGGATGGAAGACCTTCTGATGATCCGAGGCGGCTGGCAAGGCGGGCATTTTAGTGCTGCCCAAAGGGCTGGATTGGCCTTTAACAGGCGGGGGCTGTGCATGCCCATTCCCGGGGGGAGGGGGATGGGGGTTGATTGAGAAACACTTGTCCAGACCCAGTTGAGGCTGCAGTAAAGCTGCCACGGAGCAACTTCCAGCATCGTTAGTTCCTGTGGAATGACCGCAGCGGAATTGACGAGATCCAGTCATGAATACTCACCAACTCGGTTCATTAGGAAAGTGTCTAGCCGAGATGGCTCCCGTGACGCAATCCAACAAAGGACAATCACAGGTCGAAGACAAACCGGCAGTGCGGCTGATCAACACCCAAAAACCAGCGCACAGTTCGACGGATGCGGTCCTGGGCACCCAAGAGCTCCTAGAGCTCATGCTGGCCAAAGTCGATGTGCAGACTCTCCTGTTGTCACAGCGCGTCTCCCGCCACTGGCATGAGACAATCACGACCTCGCCCGAACTCCAGCGCGCCCTCTTCTTCCTGCCGATCAAGGCGGAGTCGGTCGAGCACCTCACCCAGCTGCGCGTGCGCAACCCGCTCCTCGAGAAGGTCTTCGCCGCGTGGTTCCGCGACACGGGCGACTACAGCGCCGCCAACCCCTTCCTGGAGGCCTTCGGCGGCGCCGAGACGGACGCGGCCAAGGGCCCGATCGAGAAGGAGGCCTGGCGCAGGAGGCAGCGGGCCATGACGCGGCGGGGGGCCTCCTGGCGCCGCATGCTCGTCCAGCAGCCCGCATGCTCGAAGCTGGGCTTCATCCAGCATGACGACAGGTTCTCCGGGCAGGAGTCCTACGCGCGCGCCGTGCTGTCCTTCCCGCTCACGCCGTCGCCGTCGGGCAACCCTCCAGACGGCGGCCTGCGCATGGCGACTCTTTACGACCTGATGTATCGCTTCATGGGCCAGCGGCTCAGGCACGACCTAGGGCACCGTGTGCTCTGGCGCGTGCCGGCGGAGGAGCCGCCGCTCTCGCAGTGGCGGTTCATCGAGAGCGGGTGTACTGACGTGCTGCAGCATTACATGACGCCCGAGGTTGGGATCGTGGTGATACAGCAGGGGAAGATGTTTGGTTTCGAGCCAGTGCGTGATGGTGTGGTGAATCCTATCGGGGATAGGGAAATGGTCTTTGCGCAGTTGAGGCATGAGTGGCTGTGCGAGGAGTTTCACCTTCCAGAGATGAGGTTGCAACTTGTTATGTCACAGACATTTGTTTACAATTAGAGGGGACAGAGTTTGTTACATGACCTGAGTGTCCGTCGTGAACGTGGGGTGAGAAGCATTGGTGGCCCATTCTTACTGCTACATGCGCCCTTTCACCTCTGCGATTGTGTGGGTAATTAATGTGCACCTTGTGGCGGCGGCAAAATTGAGCTCATTCAATTTCGTTTCGCCTGACCACATCAGCCTGCCACGGCCGCCCTCAGCACTATTCTTTGTCCCCGGCCCTCCAAATTTAGCATCAGTAATCGCTCAATGCCAACAATCAAAGCTGGGTTCTAAGATCCTCCATCACCCGTCTCCGTGTGGCCATGCCAACAGCAATACGGCGGCCAAATACGAACAAATATAGTTATGAGTGCGGTCTTCCATGACGCGACCGTCTTTCACGTTCGAGGAGAACAAGGCGCAAACCACTACCAACCACGATCCACAGGCTGGGGAGTCATGTTTCCAACAAAGCCAACTGGTTCTATAAAAATACCACAATTACTCCTCCTCCACCAACAGCCACGCAGAAAATGATCTGGGTTGTATCTTTGGAATTTGGTATGCATCCACATCTATCATTTTGCAATGCACTTCAGAGACTTCTTCCTCCTCGGCCTCGCAACGGGCGCCAGGGCCCAGAACAAGAACCCGGGCTACCTGGGGTTCAACCTTGGGTCCACCGAGAACAACGGCGCATGCCGTACTGAGAAGGACTTCAATGCCTTGTTCCAGCGCGCTCAAAAGCTCAAGGGCACCGAGGGCCGCTTCACCTCTGTTCGGCTCTACACCTCCATCCAGTGCCAAACCACGGACGCACCGATCGAGGCGTACAAGGCCGCCATCGATACGAACACGAAGATCCTCGTAGGTCTGTGGCTGTCCAACGATGCTCACTTTGAAAACGAGCTCAAGGCGCTCCTGTCTGCGGCCGACTCGCTCGGGGCCAAGTTCGTGGACCTGGTGGTGGGCATCAGCGTCGGGTCCGAGGACATGTACCGCGACAGCCCAAAGGCCAAGGCGAAAGGCGAGAAGAACACGGGGCTCCCCGGGCCGACAGTGGCAGCCTACGTCCTGAAGCTTAAGGACAGGCTCAAGGGCACGAAGCTGGAGGGCAAGCCCATCGGACACGTCGATACTTACACGACCTGGGCAGGCAAGACCACCAGCCAAAAGGTCATCGACGCCGTGGACTGGGTGGGTCACAACGCCTTCCCATACTGGGAGTCGGACAAGCAAGGGGGTAACAAGATCGACAACGCCCTGAAAGTCTTCAACGACGGGTTGGAGGCTACGAAAAATGCAGTTGGCACCAAGCCCATCTGGATCACCGAGACCGGGTGGCCTACGTGTAAGTTTCCCTTCCCCCTTCACTCTCACGCGCTTCAATATGTCCCTCCATACTGACTCTTCGACAACACATCAGTCGGCTCTACCAGCGGCCAAGCCGTGGCGTCAATCGACAACGCCCGCACGTACTGGACCAGCGTCGGGTGCAAGTACTTCGGCATCTACAACCTGTAGTAGTACACCATCGCGGACAGCAATGTGGCCCAGACGGCGCTCTCCTTCGCCGTCGCGGACCGCGACAAAGACACGCCCAGGTACGACCTCAGCTGCCCCGCGTCGAATCCCTCGGCGCCGCCGTCCAGCCCGAGCGGGAGTCCGACCCCGCCGCCGTCGCGCACGCACACGCCCACACAGACACAGGCTGGGGGCTCTCAGTCCACTGGGACGGCACCGGGGCGAGCGGATGAGGGCGGCGCCTGCGATGGTTAGTCTTAAGTGCCTGCTATCTGGGTGCGTGAAACAGGCGGATTCTTGCGTCAAATAGCTAGGTAGCCTCGACTAAGGAAGTCAGAGCTGAGATGCTTAGTGGCATGTCAAGATTCTCGGCTGGTGTTATTTTGGCGTCAGGGAGGGAAGGAATATCCCCCCGCTTAAGAAGTCGGTAGTGATTTATCTAAGATCGTTTTGCCGAAATGGAGGACCTAACCATTTCAACAGACATGTCAGTTTCAATCACGAATTTTACAGATGTTTTTACACGGGGGACCTAGGTGTACCCTTGCAGCATTCTTTGGGCCACGAGTGGAATGGGTCTGATACAACCCCTGAATATTGAATTTTATATCTTTTTCTTGACTGTTTCTTAGCCGGACTCATAATGTCGGAAGGGGGCCTGCGGGCGTTGCCGAACTTCCCCCAGTCACCAGATACTCCTCTCGAGCGGCTGATGCTTGATGATCAGATTAATTAACTTACCGAGAGTCCGATTCTCAAGGCTTCCCGGCCTCCCGGTTCATCTTTTGACTTTTATTTCCCGAAGCCGCAAGCATATGTGCCTTAGGCAGACTGACTCGGTTGGGACGAACTCTATTTCCAAACCCCCCTAACTCCTTGGCGAGCTTGCACAAGGCCCGATGTGACTCGAGCTCATCAAGACAATTGTATGGAAGTGTGCCAGTGCCCGCCAAGATCGCATAGTTTGTCTACCCTGTCGTCGAAGTCTATTTCGCGAGTTGGTATGTTCATCATCCTGCGACATGCGAGGTTGAACTGAGGCATGTTCAGATAGCGTGGAGAGAGAAAGATCGGCCAAGTGCCAACTACACGACTAGTAGACGGCTATAGTTGCGCCTTTCTATATAAATCCAATGAAGTCCATGAGGAAACCCACTAGAACCTTCAGTACAATCTTTTTTCCGTCAGCTCAGGAACCAACGACGTCGCCACCACCGGGGTCCGGACGATGCACTTCTCCGTGCAGCCGGATGCGGCCAGGCCTCTAGACGCCTCGCACGACTACCAGATCATGAACTTGGAGTCTCAGGGCTTCAGCTTCTACCAGATTGATGTGCGCACCGGTGCCGAGAATGTCGGGAAGATCGTGGTCAATGGCAACTCCAAGACCGCTGGTAGCGCGCCGACGCTGTTCACTGCGGGCTTTACGGGAGGGACGTTCCAGAACTTTGCGCTCAAGATGGACTTTGATGCCAAGTATGTTATTCTCCTCTGTGTTCCTTCTCCCTCTTCTTCTTAGCAAACCCCGAAAGCTGCACTTGGGGCAATCACATATGCTACTATGTTGAACAGCACCGTGCAAGTCTTCCACAGAGTCGGCGATGAGCCCCTCCAGTCTGTGATGGAGGCGGTTCCTAATGGTAGGTAACAGCCCTTGAGTCCCACTGTCGGCCGATTCCCCTGCAATTTCGAATAACGTTCTGCAGTTGACCTGCGTGATAACCACAGGCCTGGCTGGGAACGGAGAATACCGCTTCGCGCTGCAAAAGAATCCTATCGGCGTGGACGGCCAGGAGGCGAATATTGACGAAGGCATCATCTTTGGGGGCATCTTTATGGAGGGTGTCGGCCGACGGGACGGTTGCGCTTCAATAATTCCATAGGCTCCAGGCGGCCTCTGGTTTTGTCTCCGCTCAGCACATGGTAGGACAGAAGACTCTTATCACATGAGTGCTCGGGACTCGGCAAGCAATCCCTTGGGACAAGCACTACCACTAGTCATGATTGGGAATTTGGCGGTACTACTTTCTTCTAGTGTGATCTTGTCATTTCCCATTAGTTCATAGTTAAAATAAGAATACTAAGCCAGAAAGCTCACGGAGCCATGGAAGGTAATACCCTGCCTCAGAGGAGGCCTTGATAAAACTATTGGCAAGGAAGCATGCAAGGAAAAGAACAGTCGCCAAAATAATTACAGAACCAGTAAAGCCACACCCGCCCCGCACTCATCGCCGCACCGTCTCAGCCCACACGGGGAGGAACAAAAACACCAAAACCGCCGCGGAGGCGAACACGGCGCCGCTGACCAGGCTCTGGATGACGATCCGGAACTGCAGCCGCCGGAGGTGCTCGTCCTTGACCTTGAGCTTCCGGTCGAAGATCATGAGCCGGGACAGCGCCCTGAGGATGGGGTTCCCGCGCCCGCGCCTGGCCTCGGAGAAAGCGCCCGCGATGCCGCCGCCGCCCCCCTCGCCGTTGCCGCCACGGGCGTCGTCGTCGAACCTCTCCCAGGGCAGGGGCTGCCGCCGCGAGAAGAGCAGCAGGAAGAAGCACGACCCCCTCACGCCGGACAGGATGAGCGACACGCCCAGCCACCACATGGGCCAGGCGCCGACGCTCTCCCACCTGCTGTGGCTCCCGATCCCGGGCCAGAGGCACCGGAGGAGCACGTAGAGGAACCCCGCAAGGGTGAGGACGATGCCCAGCCCCGTGGCGACGCAGACTGTCTCGTAGGTGCCGTTGGAGACGCCCAGGCGGACGAAGTTGCGGTGCGAGCAGTTTTTGATCAGCAGGTACACGTGCTCGGCCACGGGCCGCAGGTGGACCGGGTCGCCCGAGGAGGCGTGCAGGGCCCTGAGGGCCTGGGAGCGGAGGGAGGGCGGGATGTTGAGCTCCTTGTCCGAGCCGGGGGAGAGGTACGTCTTGATGACGGCGCGTAGTTCGGCCGACTGTGGGAGGTTGGAGGTGAAAAGGCCCGAGTACGAGTCCCTATGGGTGTTGGTGTTGTTGGTGTTGTTTTTGTTGTCGCCGGGCGCGAGGTGGCCGTCATCCTGGAAGGACGACTTGGAGGCTACTGTCCTAGCTGGGTAGCGGCACTCCGAGGCTGAGCACATGGCTACGTTGATAGAGATGAGCTGGGCGATGTGCGCGAGCGTGTCCTGCCCGATCTCCGGGTCCCAGGAGATCTGGGACACGTTCACGGTGGGGAGCTTCTCCAGCGGGTGGACCGGGGTGGTCGGGGTGTTGAGGAGCGAGTCTGCGTCCTTCTCCGAGCTGGCCGCGGAGTCGGCTGCCAGCTTGGCCCACTGCATCTCATAGTTCTTGAACCTGCAGGATGAGAGGCATCAGTAATGAGTTCTAGTCATTGGGCAAGCCAGGGAGGGTCGCCACGGCTCACCAGATGTAAAACTCGAGGTTCTCAGGTGAGAACTCGATGTACTTGAGGTACATATAAAAGTCATAGAGTGACATGGGGCTGCCTTGATTGGATGAGAGAAGCACCGGTCAGTTTCGTGATCTCATTCCCTGTCCTATCGACAGGATTGTAATAAGGGGCTAGTACTGACATGTCCTGTTCTCAAGTATCCTCTCGAGCTTAAGCCGACTCGGGACGGTCACCTTGCTGCGGCCATCCGGACTGAAGGCGCGGCGGCCGGAGCTGATGGCAGTAGAGTACTCCTTGATGTCTCTGTACTCCGGCTTCTTGTACCACACCAACCAGTCTGGGAAATGCATAATGGCGGTGGCTGAGGGTAGTGACTTGCACTACTTTGGGAGGGAATTCAAGGCTAATGATATGAGGACGGAGAGAGAGAAGGCCCGGCTTGAAGGTCTCGGAGGAGGGGGGAATAAAGTTCAGTCTTGAGATGCGACGTAGGTGGGTATCTTTGCGTGTGCTTAGCTATATACCTTAGAGGGTACTCCGAACTCTGGGGACTTAGGCGTTGGTGATGTGGCTGATCACTGATGTTTCAAACTCTCAGTCAAAGGGAGGAGGGAGGCAAGGGTTGACGACGCGAGAGGGGAGGGAGATATCCCTATTTGTAAACAATGTCTCGGAGAGACTCGAACAAGTGTCATAAGTGACACCGAGACACTGCCGGTCTTTCCCTTCTCAGACTCCTCTCCCTCTCCCCGCCAATGCCGATCCACACCATCTCCCCGATTCCATCGCGGCGTGGAGGAAGTGATGAGATGAGGCCTCTGCTGAGAGTCCGGCCGTGTTTGCAACGCGCAGTAGTGTGTGCTATGGCCACCAATGCCCCTCGCCTGCCTGCAGCTTGCAAGCTCGGCAGACAGGCGAGACGCTGGTAGGAGCGGAAGTCCTTGTGTCCTTGGAGGGAGGATAAAGAGGAGGAGGAGCGTAGCCCGCAATCGGGACCGAAGTCGATGCGGTCTGCTAGCTTTTTCCGCTCATGAGGTCCAGACGGGTCTCCAAGGGTCCAATCTGACTGTCACGCAATCCTCATCTGCTTCAGCCGGGCGGACCGTCCTCAGTTCGGCCTAGATAAGATAATGCACAACGAAGGCCGTGCCGGGGCGATCTGAGCGTCGTTGCAACAGTCCTGTATTCCCGTTGGGGAATTAGGGTGATGGCGTTGTGGCGTTCGGGCCCTCATATAGCTGAATCACAGAATAAGTGGCCGTGCGTCTGCAGTAGCAGCGGTTGGCGGCTGGTGAATAGGGTAAAAGGTGGATGAAGGCTAGGCGGGATTGAGAAGGACCTGAGCGATTGAAGTGAGGGAATCGAGTCAAGTTTCAAGATTGCCATCCCTTAGCAACAAACTCTGCGCCGAATCATGTCCAATATTGGCAAGCCCGAGTCAAAGCGAGCCTCCCATCATTCTTCTTAGCCTCGACCTGTCTAATAAGATTTGCGATGAAGATTTGATGAACTGTCCCGCCCCCGCGCTAACGTGACAACGGTTCCATTGGACCACCCGTCAATCGGTCATGCCGCCCATCAAGAGGCTTTCCCACCTGCTCGGGCTAAACCTTAAATGGCAACCCTCGTTGCCATTTACGCCCACCACGTGTCCGTAAGAGGTTTGCACCCTGCCGTCTTCTAGCTGAGCTGAACCGTACAGGGCCCGAGTGTAAGACCGTACATAATAAATCTTCCTCGTCCCTTGCGTATTCTTTTTATCTCCCCACCTCTACGTTTCGCTTCCTGTGACTTGATCCTGCCAAGGATAGCGTGCCGAACCCCGCCTGTTCAACCCCTCAATCAATTGACGCCCGTGCCCCTGGAGCTATGCCCGAACCGGCAATGTCTAAGGGGACCATGCGTGCGTGCGCAGTGCACTTGACCAAGAGTGAACAAGAAGCTTCGAAAAAGAGATGACCGGATGAACGACGGAAGCGACTGACGACACGGGATGAATTCCGCCTTAGTCGAAAGCTTTGATAGGTGTTTGTCTCCGAGCCGCCCATTTGTTATGGACCCTGTGCGCATTACGTGTATGAACGTAACGGCGGAAGCAGAGGGGAGGAAAAAAAACCCTTGGAGGTCGAAGCGTTTCTTCTCTCGAAGCGGGGTAAGATTTTCGCCTACAACTACAGACACGGAAAATGGTGCAAGTTTAAGTGCTTGCATCCGGGTTGGAATCCTGGCTGTCCACGGTCTGCCTATATTGGGCCTTCCGTCTGGCTGGCAAGCGGGAATTGTTGGCACTTTCCTCCCTTGTGTTGATCTGAGCTTGTTTTCTTGTGCCTCTGCCAATATTTTACATCCTTAATCCTTGCCCGCCATAGCCCGAACTCCGGTGATGTTCGGCATGTGCGAGGCCATATATCTGTGGGCGATTCGCTGCAGGTTAGGATTCGGCAAATTCATGAAACACTTGCTCTGCATTCGTGGGTGATTGGAGGACCATTCTTTACTGCCCCTACAATTAACTATTCTCCATGGATCCTTCGAGGTATCCTAACACACATGAGTGACGGTTTGGTGATTCCCAGCCATTTTGTGAATAACGTAGAATCTGCTTGGGGGCAGGCACCCCACGCATGCATACCTACATGCCAACCCGGAGATCATTGGATCGTTTAATCCGTACCTAAATGGCCAACAATTCACAAGATTTCCCGCTGCTGGCTCGGAAGTGTGGGTATTGCGTTTGTGTAACAGGTGTTGCAAGTAACGAATATATCGGCTACCAGCTATCCCCGTGTGAAGCTGTCAATTGTGACATGCGTTTTATTTGTTCTTGCACCAACCAGAGCTCTGAATTCCGGGAGGCAATTCACTCAAGGCTTCTCGTCGGTTTAGTTGCCAACACCCTTCCCCTCCGCACGCTCCTCCTCAATCGACCCCTTGGCAGGGGAGACCTCGGTGATCCCGTGATTCCTATCACTGACGTAGCCACTGTAGATAGAGTGAGAAGAATGATTAGCGTTCTGTCTGAAGAGAGCATATGACACAAATGAGAATGGGGGAACATACAAGAGGGTGTCGATCTGGTCGAGCGTAAGACCCTTGGTCTCAGGAAGGAAGAAGTACGCCCACGTGGTAGCGAGCAGCATCCAGCAGGCGAAGAAGAACCACACGCCGCCGCCCATGGAGCTGAAGATATAAGGGAGCGCCTTGGTGATGATGAACTGGACCATCCACTGGCAGAAGGCGGCGAAGGTGCCCGTGATGTTCCTCAGCGCGCCGGGGAAGATCTCGGCCGAGACGATCCAGGGGATGCCGTTCAGTCCGAAGGACCAGAACACCGAGTAAATCATGATCATCGCCGTTGCCGCCTTCCCTCCATCCTCGGTGGACTTGGAGAGGGTACCCCCGGCGGCAATGGTCTCCATCGGGTGGCCAACGCGAACATACGCCCCGACGAACCAGAGGCAGAGCGAGCAGGCGAGCGAGGAGAGGATCGTCGGGTGGCGCCTCCCCCAGAGGTCGATGAGGAAGATGTAGAAGATGATGGAGGCGATCGCCTTGACCAGGCCGTAGATCCCGGTGTAGAGGGCGATGTCGGTGATCCCCAGGGACGCGAACAGCGTGGGGGAGTAGTAGTTGATCGCCGCCGCGCCACTCATGTTTTGCAGGGCGAAGGCGCAGAAGGTGAGCAAGACGCGGTTCCACATGCCCTTGCGTGACAGCTCGTAAAGGGCTCCACGAATGTAGGCCCACGTTCCCAAGCCGTACTCGGCAGATATGGCGGCCTCGTCAGCCAGCCTGCCGCGCATCATCTGGAGTTCTTCCTGGATGTCTTTGTGTGTTGGCGCCCAAGGCTACAGTGTTAGTCCAGCTTTTGTGGGTTCCTTGTGTCCTGATGGAGTGCGATGATAAAAGACTAGGCAGAAACCAAAATGGGGGACGCATACACTGGTTGTCGATGGGGAGGTGCCGGAGTCCCTCCAGGGTTTGATAGCATTCCTGCTCCTTGTTTTTGCGCAGCAGCCAGAGGGGGCTCTCGTGCAGGAAGAAAGCACCAATCAGCAGGAGGGCAGCAGGCGGGATCTGCACCGCCATTGGCACGCGCCAGCTGTTGGCGCTCCTGGGGTCCATGGTGGTGTTGATGCCGTAGTTGATCCAGAAGCCGATCACGGAGCCGACCTGGTACGTGATCTCGAAAAGACCGGTTAGGATGCCGCGGATCGAGGGGATCGACAGTTCAGCGATGTAGCTGGGGACCGTGGCGGTGATGATGCCGCATGCGAATCCTGTCAGGGCACGGCCGACGTCTTGTTTCGATTTGCGCGAGGTCGCGTTAGATGCGTATCCCCCTCGACTCTACCAGGTTCAGGGGGGCACTGCTTACAGATGTAGTCAAGCTGGTGGGTAGCGACAGTCATGAGAATGGCACCAATGAGGAAGATAACGCAGCTGCTCTTGAGCGCCCACTTCCTACCAAACGCCTCCGTAACTAGGATAGGGGGCAGCCGGAGGCTGTCAGCTTCGTGCCATGTCTTCACCCTTCAGACCCTTTCGGACCAAATTGCTTCGCTCCGCTCGAATTGCCAACTCACTCATGAAAGAGGCAATGGCTCCGCCCAGAGCACCTGCCTGGAACGCGGACGTGATATTGCTCGAGATGTCGCTTGCGTTTGATGCGTTGATGCCGAAGTCGATCTTGAAGCTGGCACGGGCGATGGTCGTGCCAATGAAGGCAGAGTCATAACCGAATCTGCATCACCGAGAAAAGCCTTGTCAGAAAGTGAAATGCGGATTGTTCGTCCTTGAGAGACGACAGATCGAAGGAACGGCATTGAGTGCCATCAACCCGACCTACAAAAAAGAGCCGACAGCGATGATGGACGACTCGATGTACAGGCGCCAGTTGTACACCTCCTTCGGCGTCGGCCGGTCCTCAACAGCCTTGAACCCACCCATTGCTGCCTTCTTTGACTCAACTGAGTAACGAGTGCTGGTGCTGCTGTCGCGTTGCCTATTTGGTTGGGCCACGAGGAAGCCTTGTCCGTCAAGTTCGCGAGGAGCCGTGGGTGAAGCCAAACAATCCAGGTGAGACAGACCGGGCGGCCCGAGGGTTTTTCTAGTCCCGTCTCTCAAAGTGGAGGAATGACTCGATGTTGTTCATCATCAAGCCCCGCCGCGACGCATGGGGTTGGAGATCTGGGGACGGGCAAGGATGCGGGCCGACAAGGATGGGGGAGCTGGAGAATGGGATGATGGTGTCGGCAATGTGGTCTTCCCAGGGATCGTGTCAGTCTCCAGCTGGGGTCGACAGCGTGATCACGTTGCACCGAGGGGACGAGCCTCCATATCCGGGGTTGTGGCTCACCCAACTCCAGGGGCGGCGAAGTCTCTCGCTCGGTCTACACCGATTGTCAGGTCGGGAGGGGTCGATCGGCAATAAACCCAAATGGATGCTCGGCCGGCGTCCTGTAGCCAGGTCGGCCCACAGGTATCAAGAACCCGTCGGCTGCACCATTGTTTATGCTAAACCTCTTACGGAATTACGGATTCCCAGATCGTGTCCCATGGTTCTGGTTGAATGGCTCGATGGAAATAAGCCAGCCACGTGAGGAGTGGCGAACTCCATGTTGGAAAGGGGCGTTAATTCAGGACGAGCAGCTGGGGTATCTGTCGTGACGGCATTGCCAACATCCGACGGTAGCACGTATTCCCAACCGTGACAAAGACGTGATTCTTACCACGCAGCAAATCGT
This sequence comes from Pseudohalonectria lignicola, assembly GCA_003049395.1. Taxonomy (NCBI): domain Eukaryota; kingdom Fungi; phylum Ascomycota; class Sordariomycetes; order Magnaporthales; family Ophioceraceae; genus Pseudohalonectria; species Pseudohalonectria lignicola. The sequence goes on from PYSP01000016.1 coordinate 146,259, forward strand.
TTTGGGGGTTTTTGCAATCGTTGGTTGGGGATGCCCGCGGGTCTCCCGAACACCAGTTGTCGGCGATTGGACGGAGTAATTAGGGCGAACCTACTCCTATGTCGCTATGGTGTCCCGTCGGCTTTCTGTTTCCTCGGAAGATAGTTCTTTGGATGCGGGGAGAGCAGTACTCTAGCCACCCGAGAGGATGAGAGTCGGGTTTGGAGGTTCTGGGCCTAACTGAGGATCGATAATTTCTGTTGTAGATGAGTGGTGGATGCGGTTCATACTGGACAACCCAACAGTACGGGTATCGGTTATCAGTCATCAATAACTGCAGGGACTCAGTCTTCGACAGTAACAGATGGAAATTAGAGTCCGGTATCAGCGGTATCAGTGACCAGCCGCACAAATTAGGGCCTAGGCTCACTGACTCAGACGCTGGTTGGCCCCCACAAGCAGGCAGGTATTACTGCGTACCCAGGTATGAAAGGGCTCGGCTGCGAGACAACGGGTCTTGGACAAGAATTGATGACACTAAGTTACTCAGTGCTGCCTTTCTCATTCGAATGGGATAAGCATATTAGGTACGACCAAAATCCCGACTTGGCCACACCCAGGTTGATACTTGTTGTTCCCATACTCCAAGGCGCACCTACATACAACCTAGCACGTACGGATTATGTCCGCATTTACAACTGAAAGATCTGACGATTGACCGTCAGTTTGAGCGAGGCTTGGGTTTCTCGCAAAGGGCATCGTCGCATGACAGCCTTGGACTACAAGTAAATAACGCGATGATGGAGATTACAATTTTATGACAAGGACTTGAAGGATGGCATTGTCTAGACAAAATTAGCCGTCTCTTCAGCATGACCATGTCGCTAGGGGGCATTGGCCTTGCGAGGTTGATCCTCGACTCCTCGTCGAGTTAAAACGACAGCACGATGCGGTCGGCTCGGCTCGGCTGCGGAGGCGATCGGCTCAGCTTCAGTGAGGAAAGCCTAGGACAAAGAATTAGAGCCTTTGATAACCTGTCTCGTGGGGAAAAGATATTGAATACCCAAGGCAGCTAGGTGAAAAAGGACTAAAGAATGACCAAACTTCTAACCCGCCAGTCGAAAACCAGCGCGGGACAGAATGACTGGGACGCGTTGTGCGTTTCCTCGCAAGCAAGTCTAACCTCTCATGCTGATGTTACTAAGAGGTATGCGGATGCAGTTCGCGGGACCCGACGGTAATAATGCCATTATCCATAGACTCACAGCAGCTCACTCACGAGAATCGAATGCCTTCGGGTCCTATCTGCTGCCGCCAGGCTACGACCCCAAGTGGGAAGCCGTGTGCTGATCCCCGGACAGCCTTCAAGATGTTTCTGTTTATTTCGGGAGGCCAATCTCTCCCGGCAAATGTCTTACAGCCACACTCTAGCCATACCTAGGTGGACCACCTTCCGTGCCTGCCCACTACCTCTACCAAGCAACCCAGCTGCTTCTGTAATAATACTGACTAACGACAGCTGAACCCCGCAATTCCCAATCAGTTTGGAAAGAAAGAACCCTGCACCACCAAGGCAGGCAGGTAAGGAAGTTAATAAGAAAAGAAAAAGAACCGAAAGAAAAACCCCCGCCCAACAGCCGTGAATAAACAGCAAACAATGGCATACAGCCAGTCTCAGCTAGATGAGTACTGCATCCGCATCGGCTACAACCGATCGCGGCACCCAGCCGGGCAGTCGCTCCGCTTCCTGACGGAGCTTCAGGCCCACCACCTGTTCAGCGTCCCGTTCGAGAGCGTGTCGCTGCACTACTCCAAGCACCGCATGCTGTCGCTCGACCCGCAGGACCTCTTCGCAAAGGTGGTGGGGAGGTCAATGGGCGGGTACTGCATGGAGCTGAACACGGCGTTCGGCGAGGTGCTCAAGGGGTTGGGGTTCAAGGTCATGGCGACCGGGGCGAGGGTCATGGGAGGTGAGGGGAGGTACACAGGTTGGTGAGTCCATTCCTTCATCAGCTCATCCGTCGGTGGCGAATGACGAACATAGAAACTAAGAGGTACTGTCACGGAAAAATGCTAATGATCTGGTTTGATGGGGAGCAGGAACCATATGGTCAACCTCGTCACCATCGACGGGCAGTGCTACCTCGTCGACGTGGGCTTCGGCAAGGGCGGGCCAATGGTGCCAGTGCCACTGCTGAGGGACGCGAGAGACGGCGGCAGCGCCCCCACGAACGTGTTCGTGTCCGTCCAACCGGCGCTCGGGAAGCTCGAGTACAGGGCCCTCCCCCAGCACAGCGACCCAGACCAGCGGGTGTGGGTGTACTCGAGCAACGACGGGCAAGGCGGCGGCTGGAGTAAGCGCTACTGCTTCGCCGAGGTCGAGTTCTTCCCCGAGGACTTCGAGGTCATGAACCTTCACACGTCGACGAGCCCGAGGAGCTACTTCGTCAAGACCGTGCTCGCGGTCAAGGTGTTACTAGACCACGGTGGAAGCTGGCCTGGGAGACGGGACGAGCCCCCAAAGGCTAAAGGGGTGATTGTGCTGCACAAGGATGAGCTAAAGAGAACATTCGAGGGGAAGACAGAGGTGTTGGAGGTTCTAGGCTCAGAGGCGGCGAGGAGGGCGGCGTTACAAAAGTTTGGTATTGTGTTGACGGACGAGGAGGCGAACGCCATCAAGGGGCTCGCCACCGAGCTCACGGGAAGCTGAACCGCTGCCTTCAGGTGGTATCTTTGAACCGTGGCAAAGGCTCCGTTTCATACTCTCTTTTGATACTGCTGCTGGCCTTAAATGGCGAATTGCAGACACAAGTGCTAACACCGTTCATGACACAACACCCACCTCCTTCTCCGCCTACAGTTCGCCACCCAGGATGACTTCAGCTCTAGCTATTTCTCGCAAATTAGTTCATTCTCTAGCCGAGCAATACACTATCTTGGCTTCTGGATGGAGGTTCCTACGCACTGTTCGTGTCACCATTGGCCGCCTCCTGCTGCCCCTGCAGTGTCGGGGAGTTCCGCCTCTTCACGCTGGTGGGACCGGCAGCAGAAGCTGTTGCAGCAGCGCAAGCAGCGCCGCCACCAAAACCACCACCCTCGTGACCCCTCGACTTGCGAGAACCGCTTGGGTTTCTCGTCGCCACCCGTCGGCCGGAATGCGACCCCGGGTGCTGCCTGGAGGTGAGCCGCATGAGTTCCCCCTCGGCCGCCTTGTTCTGCTCCTTGGTCAACACATAGCCGTCCGTCCAGCAAGGCTCCCCCGAGGGCGGAGTGATGATGAAGCAGGGCCAGATGGGCATGATCGGGTGGAACGTCTTGGCTGTTCCCCGCTTGTGGCTTCCGACGGGGCTGGAAGTCCTCATAGCGCCGAACGTCGCAGACGGGGTGGAGCTGACGTCTTCATCGTCCTCGGTGCGGAACGGGATCGGCCACCAGCAGTCGCGGCCGCGTGAGTAGTCGAAGGTCAGCTCCATCTTGTGGGTCATGGTCAAGAACTCGGCCCACTTCATGGCGATCTCCCCGAAAGTCTGGGCCAGGTCCTGCACGAAATTGACTCGCTTCGAGTTTTCGGGAAGTAAGGGCCTGAATTGCCTTACGACTGTGTCGATGGCTGCCTCGATACTACGTCTCGCGAGCTTCTCGTGGGCATCGGGTAGCAGGCGGAAGATCACGGCCCGCAGGTACTCGTTGCTGGGCTGGTCGAGCTCACTGAGGTCGACAGTGTCGTGAAAAACATATGTCGGGAGGAACACCTTCTCGGCCAGGACCTCCCCGAGTCTCGCCAGGACGGCGATGAAGCGCATCTTCTTAGCCTCGTGGCTGTTGGACTCGGGAAGGGGAATCCGTTGGCGTGCCACTGGCGAGCAAGTCCATGTGTGCAGGATCCTCGGGTCGAGGTCCGCGGTGAAGTGAGTTTGGACAAGTCGAAGGCATCTATCGAACATCTCAATAATGCCGTCGTGGCTGAGAAGTGGCATAACAGGTGCCTCAGGTTGTCAGGTAATGCATTGCTGAGCAGGAAGGGGTACGCTTAGGCTTCCAACACGTCTTACCAGTAGTCCACCGTCTTCACGACAGTCGGCACCGAGAATTGCTGCAGCCGAGAGGCGGTGGTCCGATGCGCCTCGCTGTCCTTCTGCGCTGCCGCCAGCTGAATCTTCAGGGACTCGGTTTCCTCTATAAGAGTGGCAGTCCGCGCCTTCTCTGTCTTCAGCTCTCCTTCAAGGTTGGCGAGTTCCTCCGAATTCTTCTGAAGCGTTTTCTCAAGATCGATGTGCTTATCCTTCCACCACTTGAGCTCGTCGTCCCTGGTATCCAGCTCTTTGCAGAGGCGCTCAATCTCAACCCCACCCTCGCTCTTGTCCTTGGCCACCCTTTCCAGGTCCTCTTCCTTCTGGTTGAGGGACTGCTGCATAGCGTCCTTCTCCTGGGTCATTTTCGCCTTGTCCTTCTCTGCATTGTCCTTGATGTCCCGGTGGGCGTCCAGGGTGAGGTTGTAGGCAACTTTGAGGTCTGCGTTTGCCTTCCTCAACGACCCGATCTCCCCAACTACACAACTGGTGTTTCTACCTGCTGCGCTGTCTGCAAGGCTCTTGAGTAGAGCAAGGAACTGCTCCACAGCTTCTATTGAATATGTTTGGTCCGCCATTGTGGATGCGCTCGCCGCCTACCGAGGCTCCGAGGGGGAAGCTGGCAGTACAAATTCTTCAGGGAAGGGGAAGCAGATAGGTTGGCAACAGAAGCAACGCATGCCTGGAGACGGTGTTTCGCAGTTTTTAAAATGAGAAGCATCTGGCTCGAGAACGTGCGCCCTTGAAGTCGCACCGTGGAGTGACGGGGCGTTTAGTCTGTCGTCTGTCGAGGCTTTATACCGTCACATGAGCTTTAACCTCAACTTTGAGTCCAGGTGACAGCTGGCGATGTCTTTCCCTTACATTATCTGGTGATTCACGCACGACAAAAATGCTCTAAAAGGTAAAGCGGAAAGAATACATCTAATTATCTACTTCCTATGCCAAAGTCTTGGCCTCTTTAACAGTCTAACTTCCCCTACAGAGGTTAGAAATACTAAATATTTACTGAGCAGGCGGCCTGAAGAGGTCATGACTGGATGATTGGCCAGCTGTAAGTGAGCCTAGTCGGCAATTGGCCATGTGCATCACTAGAGGATGGAGCAGACCATGTTGCCTTGCCTGGAGCCTCGGGGCTACGGTCACAGCCGACCCTTGGCCAAAGTTCAGAGAGGGTCCATGGGCAAAAATTCAGGAAGCGGATTAGACAATCGTGGAAGAGGAGTAATTCCAGCTAGTGAAGTAGATGCCTGGGTATCTGAAAACGAGTCCGATTCAAAAGGCCTGACGGCACACTAAAAAAGGGTAATCAATTACCAACCAATTTAGGACGTCTTTGTCACTGAACCGAGATCGGACATGGTGTGGTCATTTCTATCCCCTTATCTCCTTTCCTTTGGGATTCAGGTGCTTAGTAGTCCTGCTGATAGACTCCCATTTAATCCCCTGTGACTCCCGTCCCGTCTGCGTAGGGTAAGATGACGCCATCGAACCTCGATGGCGTGGTGGCCCACTGACAAATGCAATCCGCTAAAATGAAAAAAATGAAAACATGCGGCGATATGATTATCCTAATTAATACTTCTGTAACTCGAGACATATTACGATATCCAATTCTCATGCTAGCATTTCCGCTCTAGTGTTACGGGGAAAGGAGCCGTCGATGGGCGACGAACACGGCTTTAATTATGCCATTTTGGCTTGGATCTTTGTCCGTGGGTGAGCACGCCATCTCCGCTCTCGGCTATGGAGGTAAGCTTGGGCGATTGACGCTGTACAGAACCAAGCACACCAACCAATGGAATAGATGCTCAGAAGGCTATAAAGCTCGGGGCCCATCCATTGTCTTTAACGCTCTGTCCCGCAGAACAGCCTCCTAGATCATCAAAGGACCAAAGTCCAACACCGAAACCATGGCCGGCGTCCCGCTCTACGATATCGTCATCCCGCTATTCACTAAGGGTCTCCGGACCTTCTCCCACATCCTAGACAAGGCCGAAGCGCAGGCCAAGTCGCAGGGCCACGACCCGGACGCTGTATTCCCTAGTGCGCGCCTGATCGAAGACCAGAACCCGCTCACGTTCCAGGTGCACAATGCGACGAGAACAGTCAAGATAACACTGGCGCGCCTCACCGGCGTGGAGACGGCCCCCTACGAGGACGATCTGAAGACCTTCGCCGACCTGAGGGCGAGGATTGCGGATGCGGTGAAACTCCTGGAAGGAGTTGATGCTGGGGCTGTGAATGGGAGGAGTGAAGTCGAGATTGAGCTGTGAGTTTGCCTGAGGTTCTTAGCAGTCGGGGTGTCAGACAGACACATAGGTGCAAGGCTAAGCAGAAGTTACGCGACACAGGCCTGTATCCGGACATGATCTAATCAAGGTCCCGGTTAAGGACGCTGCCTTGAACCAGGGGGTCCCCAACTTTTTCTTCCACCTCAACACAGGGTACTCGATCCTCCGAGCCAAAGGCGTGCAGGTGGGGAAGAAGGATTACATCAACCCTTTCATTGGCGCGTCACCTTGATGTGCCAGATCTTGGCTATTTCCTTTAGTAGGTTGCAGAGGCTGAAGCTATGGAAGAATGGAATGAGAGTGATATAGGAAGCAAGCAGCACCCCCCAATATCGGTCTAGGAGGTGTTGAATTAGAACTGATCAGACTGACTTTTGTCGAGGCTACAACGGACGTAGGTCCGCCCTATTACCGCACTATCCTACCTCGGTGGTTAGGAAAATGACCGAACTGGTGCAAGGGGTAATTTAAGCAGTACGGACACTGGATCAAGCCGGAGAAGGTCCCACAGCTAGGACTACAAATATAAAGAGGTTAGCGTAAAGAGGGAAATGAAACATAATGGAATTACTAATTGATTACTGGAACAAAGATGTGCAGGGGGGATGGGTCGTACCAGGCTATCACATTCCCAATCCCACGGAAAGTTGGAATGACATTCGCGATGCTTTTGCATAAGGGGCACCGGGTATGAGTTTTGGTGCCCTCAATCCGTTTTGGACGTTCGGAGTCGGTCGAAGAAACCCCGGTCGAAGGCGAAGCTCGTGAGGATTCGACATCTGCCACACCCGGCTGAGTATGAGCTTTGGTACCCTCAATTCGTTTTGGACGTTCGGACTCGGTCGAAGAAATCTAGGTCGAAGGCGGACTTCGTGAGGATTTGATATCTGCCACACCCGGGGACGCCTCCACGATGAGCTCAAAGCAGGGAGCGTTCTGCCCCCGGGTGGCACCACCCAACTTTCGTATCCCAATCAGAAGACCGTTCGAGGTCTTCCTCTGGCACTTGTTAGGCTCGAGGAAGGACGAGTTCAGCCTTGAGAGGACATAGTGCATTCCATGGGTGTCCAGTTGATTCAGGACATGTTGTAACTGCGGATTTGCTGGTGTTTCTTCGGCGAAGCGTAATAGCGGCTCAAACTCCCGAGTGTCATTAGGGTCTCTGGCATCCGACCAGCATGCGCCGAGATAAAGTCGGATCTGGAAGATCCTAGACATGTCGACCTCAGGAACGAGTGAGAGCCAAGCCATCGAGGTGAAACCTTCGTTAGGGTCCACGATGAGCTGATGATTGGCGCTATCCCAAAGGTGCTTGGTGACCGGTTGAAAGGTGACACTGCTCCATCCCGCCGGGGGCGGACACCGCAGCCCGATTTTGTAGTGTCTGGATTGGTGAATGCTTCGGGCAATTGCTGGCGATATAGTCTTCGGGATGAGAATGCTCGTCTTCTCACTTGGGCCAACTTCCGATGGTGCGATCAGCACCAGCTCGTTCGAGTCGTGTCTGGCGTACCCTGAGGTTGTTTTCACCAGCCGAACGAAGACCAGACTGTGGGTGCCGTCGGCGTGTCGTCTGCTGCCATCCACACACACTAGACCCAGGAGTGAGTCCCGAACCCCCGCGACCTTGTTCTCGACATGGCTCAGGTGAGCCTCAATCTTCAGGCCCTTGTTGGTGATGTCGAATGCAGTAGTGTCAATGGCAGGATTGGAAACGCGCTGGATGGCCCCGCAGTGCCTGAACTCGACCGGGGATCGTGCGAATATGCCAGTGTAAGCCTGCCTCTCTTCCACCTGGTCCTCCTGAGAAGTCCATGCGAAAAGGGTCAAGTCGTCGTTGTCGCGGGCGATGGCCTCCTGAAGCCTGAGAAATGACTTTTTACCTTCGCCGTAGATGAGGGGCATGTGGATGTCGAAGATGCCCAAGAGACTGTAGGCGAGGTCTTCTTCTCTAGTCGTGTGTCTCTCTGCCGCCCATGACATCCGCCGAGCGACCGGGATGGTCGGGAGCACCGAGCTGTCTCGGAGCACAGAATGCTCGATCCCTGTGATCCTGCATAGTCGGGAGAGCAGGGACTCCTTGCTGCCGATCCACTTCCAGTCACCGTCGTAGAATTCCACTGTGCTTGGAGCGATCAGCTCCTGCAGAGTCCACCCTCGGCGAAACCATCTGCAACCGCCCATGTCATTGATGGCATCCCTGGAGTTTGCGGGGTGGAAGTTTGCCAGGTACACAATGCAGACCTCTGCATCCTTGTACCACTGAAACATCGAATTGATCGACTCTGAGAGCTCGGCGCTGCTGGTCTTGTCGATACAGCAAGTGTCGACCCACACATAGGGTATCCCCCAGTCCCGGGCCTTGTCGAGCATCTTGATGATCTTGGCAGTGCCTGGCTTCAAGAAAAGGCTGTTCGAGGAGAGCCGCGTCTGTCGCTTTTCCTCGCTTCCTTCATCCGTTGGGTCGAACCTAGACGCCTCTTCATGTATGGCGGGCCAGTCTTGGAAACTGGTCTCGCTTTCACCCCACGTGTGCGACAAAATTGCATACCGACGCTTCGAGGAGCCGACATCCTCGCGGGCCCAGGTAGATGTGTTGAGTAACCACATTATACTGGGGAAAGTGAAGAAGCTGAAAATTGGAAAGAGGGATACAAAGAGGGGATCAATAGTAAGCTATCTCGCCAGTCTGCTCGAGGGAACTCTATGTGAAGGTTTCTGACGCTGATGATGCGAGGACGTTGGATGGCAAGATCATCCTCAGCCGCAAATAATTATAGGATGCTTGACGGGATGATTTATTCTCTTGCTAACCCCAAATTAACCCCGCTTCACCCCTCATCATCCCTCCAATCCTACCCTACCGGGCAGGTCAGCATTGCGAAGACATGCGACCAATTAGGGATAGTAGACACTAATTACTACCTATGTCAATTGCATTGCGTGGTAGTCTCAGTGGCTCAGACAGATGCTGTGTGGACGAAGTACGGCGTGGATCCACTACGTTGTTGTCCAATCAAAATCCACGCTCAACTTCGTCCGCACCTATCTGGTCATCTGTAACACCACCCTTGTTGACTGGGGGGTCGGATTTGACCCTTTGCATCACCGGGAATCGCCGAAGCACCGCTGCCCGCCTCGAGTCTGGACGCCCCGGACTCGGACCGCACGGGCGGCATTTCCCGCTTGCGACAACAAAACAGAACATCAATGACTGCATGGCACTGGGAACCTTAAAACGGCGACACCACACCGCCACTGTTCTCAGCTACTCCAGTTCCAGGGACTTCACCACATGGCACAAACCACCAATAGTCTCGCTCATTGAAAGTCTCGTACCCTCCAAGGGACAAGAAAATGCCACCACCTCAACAGCCGAGGCAAGTAATACTGCCGCCGCGTGACTACTCAAGACATATGTTACCACCGCTGGTACTGACGCCGTTAAGCATACGGCGATGGGGGGAAATAGTCTCGTGGATCTCGGCCGCAAGCTGGTCGGAGAAGGGCCGTCCAGAACGGAGCCGACCAACAGACGGATACGCGGCCAGCTAAATGGTCTCTGGGCGTTCGACACACTAGAGGCCGTTTATGTGTGGGAGCACCCATTTTGTGCGTGTTTTCTTTATTACTCCACTGACATTTCCACTTCCCACCATCCCGGGGCTTCGGATATATTGTTGGAGGACGATAAGCGAGATCGCTGACGCTCTCGCCTCACGAACCGGGGCGTGCCTCAAAGATCCGTACTTCTACATCCCTCTCCGGGCAATCGAGGCCGGGCCGGGGGAGGTGCGTAGGGCGGAGGAAGGGATCGGGTTCTGGGTCGGCAAGCTGCTGTGCGAGGGCGGCGCCATCCCCGCCCGAGAGGCGGACGTCCTCGTCCTGACTCAGGGTCCTCTGACAGGTTTTGTCAAGATTCCGGTTGTCGAGACGGCGCATCTAACCCCGCTGGGTAAGTTGCGCACACGCCCGAAAGCATCAGCATTCCTTTTGTGTAGTTCCACACGCACACACACACACACACACACACACACACACACACACACGCACACGCACATTCTACCCCTCTCTTTAACTCTCCAAACCAGATGCCTGGTACGCCGAGGACGAGCGGCTCCTGGGCCCACACCCCAAGGATCCGTACAAGCGGGTCGAGTGCCTCCCCTCGACGCGGGAGGTGCGCATCGAGTTCGCGGGTCGGTCCGTCGCGCGCTGCACGAGCAGCGTCTTCCTCCACGAGACCGGCCTGCGGGTGCGGCACTACCTGGCCCCGACGGCCGTGCTCGACTGGGGGCAGCTCAGGCCGAGCGAGACGGTGACTTACTGTCCATACAAGGGGCAGGCGAGGTATTACGATCTGGAGGTCGAGGGTGAGGGGGACGAGGGCAGGACGGTGGAGAGGGATGCGGTGTGGTGCTATGAGTATCCCACTGCCGAGGCGCAGGCCATCAAAGGGCTGCTGTGTTTTTACAATGAGAAGGTCGATGTCTTCGTGGATGGCGTGAAGGAGGGTGAGCAGCGGGCAGCATGAGACGTAGGATCGGCGGCGAACGAGTGATACTAACTAATTAGCTCATGGTCTCCTTTGGTGGGATTATGGCGGGGAAAGGCACAAACGGCTCGAGACGTATTGTGATGGAAGAACATGCTAGCCATCAGTCGTGTATTTGTGGGTTTTCATTCTAACAAAACGTTCAATGGCCCCGACAAAAGATACATCCTCCACCTTAGCTACCAAAAGAGGGTATCTTAGAAGCGAATAAGCGAGAGCAATTAAAATCAAGGGCATTGTGGAGATTGAGATCTAGGCATGTCAAACGACGATCTTTCCATGTACCGAGTCGATCAGAAGGGAGGAGAAGGCTATGGTGACAGGTGCATTCGTCTCGCCACCAAGCAAGCAACAAACGGCACCTGCGCAAAACCCAGACTCCCGCTCTACTGCGTGACCGTGACGTCCCCGCCCTTCCCGGTGGCGGTCTCTTTCTCCGTGGGAGGGGTGGCGTCCCCGGGAGTGGTGAGGGCGGCCTGCTGGGCGTGGATGGTCTTGGGGTGCTTCTTGCCCGTGATGTCGTCGACGATGAACTTGAAGGTCCTGATCAGCGTCTTGCGCCCCTCGAAGATGGGGAACAGGCCCACGGCGCCCAGGGAGCAGAAGATCCAGATGATCCCGACGCTGACCCAGCCGGTGAAGAAGGGCTTGGAGAAGACGTAGCCTGAGCCGTACATGGGCATGGGCCAGAGGACGAGGAACGCGAGGCTGAGATGGTGGGGTGGGTGTTAACGTTTGATCATGTCGGATACGAGGATGCATATGATGGTGGGGGAGTGGTGGAGTAGTGGGTGAGCTGTTTAGGCAAAGGGGTTAGGTGGCTACAAAATGTGGGAAAATATCGTCACTCACGTCATCACGACCGTCATTGATTTGCTGATCTTGCCCGCACGGATAAGCTTCCGCTGCTCTTCCTCAAACTCGACCTCTGTCTCGGCATGGCCGCCGGGGACGGTCTCCAGGTCGATACCGGCGGCGCTAGCCAGGTCGTGGTCGTCGCCCTTGCGGATTTCCATCATGGATTGCCAGTCATACTTGTCCTGCAATCGTGTGGAGGACCAGTCAGAAGGTGAGGCTCAGGCTTGGGGGGTTATCTGCCTTAGAGAGGATGGAAAGTGTGAGGGGGAGGAGGGGGGGAGACAATGGCTTACAACTCCGAAGATCAAAGTGAAGATGGGCACAAGGACCAGCGGCGACAGCAGGGCAACGACGTTGCCCGCCAGCATGGGGTTGTTGGAGCCCGTGCAGGTCACGTCGAGGGAGCCGCAGAGCTGCTTGGCCGTGACGAGCCAGGCGATGAGCGCGGCGGCGAGGCCGAAGATGGGGGACAGGGTGGCGGCCCACTTGTTCTGACCGGCCCAGATCAGGGCCAGGGTGGCGGGGAGCACGGCCGAGCCGATAATGGTGCCCATCATCACGTAGAGGTAGCCCATGCTGATGCCAGCGTACCAGAGGCCGACGGAGAAGGTGGCGATGAAGACGGCGTAGCCCACGACGATGGTGTGGCTCACCCAGATCAGGCGCTTGCCGCTCGCCCCGGGGCTGAAGTAGGTGCGGTACAGGTCGTACGTGAAGATTGACGAGACGGCGATGAGCTCGGATGAGGTGGCCGAGGTGACGGCCATGAAGACGATGAGCAGCGTGGCCACGGCGCCGCCCTTGCCCAGCATGGCCACAGCGGCGTAGGGCAGGGCCAGGCCGGCCGAGACGTCGGCGTCGGACATGCGGTCCGGGTAGGTGGGGAAGCGCGGGTTGCTCTCCAGGGCCAGGGCGGAGAGGCCCATGGTGGTGGCGGTCAGCCAGGGGATGGCGAACCACGAGAGGCCGCCGATGATGTAGCCGGGGAGGGCGTGCACGGGCGAGGCGGCGATGGCCTTGTTGTAGTAGCCATTGTCGAGGAAGACGGTGCCGAAGTTGCCGACGATGTTGATGACGAAGAAGATGGCGCCCTCGCGCGACTGCATGGTGAGGTAGCTGCCGTCCTTGTTGCCCTCAACCGGGTGCCGCGCCGCCGCCTCGACGAGCAGGTCGTACACCTGCGAGGGCGAGCCCAGCACGTCCGAGGTGGCGTAGGCCGAGAGCGCGAAGATGATGATGATGATGAGCAGGATGAAGGTGTGGATCCAGTCCGTCAGGATGGTCGCCTTCAGGCCGCCCACCATGGTGTAGGCCACAACGCCGACCGGCAGGAGGTAGATGGCCGCGATGGTGTGCATGCCCGTCAGTGCGTTCACCGTCGCGGAGCCGCCCACGATCAGCATCAGCGTGACGAGGATGTTGGTCACGAGGCCAAAGACCATGAAGGTGATGTGGGCAGCCGTGCCGTAGCGGGCCTTGATCACCTCGAGAAAAGTGTGTGCGTTGGGCGCTCGTCGCTTAAGTTCAATGGCCAGGGTCGCGAAGAGAAGGATCTGAACCGTGGCACCGCTGGCGTACCAGAACGGACCGGAGACACCGTAGCGGTAGCAGACGCCCGAAGACTGGAGGAGCGTGGCAGCCCATGTCCACGATGACACAACTGCAGATCCGACGAGACCCGACTTGACCGTCCGGCCGGCGGTGTTGAACATTTCCGAGGTCTGGAGCTCGGCATTGTATCGCTTGAGGATGAAGGTCACCCCAATCATACCTGGTCGCGAGTGAGCGTCAGCAATGTTAGGACGATTCAACGTTCTCGGAGCCTCGGTCGGACTTACCCAGGGCAAATGCAATGCCCAGGCCAAGGACGATACCATAGCCCGTGCCCTGGTCGAGGGCGGCGGTGCCTGTCATGGCGGCGATGAGGTTAGGATATCAGGCCTCAAGGAGACAGTGTACAGTGGTAGGTGAAGAAAGCCGTAGGGCACGATTAGGGCGTCTAGGTGGTCGAGCGGATGAAGAGGGGAAGGAAGGAAGATGAAGCCTCGAGTCACACACAAACCCAGAAGGCCTTGCCACTGCGAGATTGGGCGGAGGACCCGGGGTGGCAGGCCAGCAGCAAATATATACATGAAACATACCGATCACCCGGTGATGCTTGATGCTAAGCCTCCATCACACTGCCTGCGCGACTTGCAGTTGGACCATCTGGGGGTGACTGACATTAGTGACATCCCATCCCACATTCCCACATTCCCACATGGAGGATGAGCATGAGCATACAAAATCTAGATCAAGATAAGTGCTTGCACAGAGGTGACCAATGAGAAGCTGCGCGGCTCCAGAGTTCACCCCTGTCAGGTACCTATCTTTCCCCCATCCAGCCTGCAGTCACACCCACAAGGGCGCACTCCGTAGGGACTAGCAATTCGAGCCCGCTGGACCATTGACGATGCCATCTTGCCCATGCAACCTCGATGGCCCATCCGATCGCGTACAAAGAGTTGCGGGCAGTCCCACCACTGCAGACAACTGCCATACCGCCCGTGGCATTGATCATTTCTCTCCTACCGAGGTAGGATGCCAGCTTTTGATGCTGTATCCTCGCAAACCTTTCCGAGCAATGCTCATGCCTACGACAGGTTCCCCACGTTCTGTTTATAATTACTTAGTATTGTCTATGGCGTAAGTGGGAAGGAAAATGCTCCCCTTCGGCAACGGCTTCAAGAAAGTTCTCAAACACTCTCCGCGATCATGATCCTTATTCTCTTCCAGGAGCGGGGCGAGATTGAAACGGGCTGGAATCGGCAATCTCGATGGGGTTTGGACTATGGAGTTGAAACGAGGTCGCACTTTGTCATCGGGCAATGGTGTGATTGCCCCAACTCCTAGGGGTGACATGCAGAGGGGGTTGGCTACGCTAGAGATAAGGGAATTACAGGAGGTCAAGGGCTGGTGTCAAATTCGATAAGTCATTGATGTCAGGCTCTGGTAAAGGTTGTCGTCCCGGCCAATCACCACCAGCGAAAAATCCACGGCCCAGGGAGGTAAATGGCCTCCATCTCAGCTGAGAAAGCTTGGAGATCGGTAGTGGTGGATGCCACTTATCTCAGGGCTAGCGGCACGGCATTTGCAGCTGTGTTGCTTATGACAAACCTGATGGTTATCGAGCTTCGGGGAACAACAGCTCTTCGACGAACCGTGGGAGGTCCAGACCTCGACTTTGGTGGCGAGCAGAGATGAAGCAGAATCGAGCTACGTAGGAAGCTAGGTACTTGGCACGGTAGACAACTCTGCCTTCGCTACGTGATCCGCCAATTTCTGGTCATTGGAGAAGACAAGCTTGAGCGCTTGACATTTGAAAAGATGAAGAAGTGTATAGAGCACAGGGGAGTCCTAGCGTAGAAGGCCTAAAACATGGGGGTTCCGTCAAGGGCGGGAGGGGGTGGGGGAGCCGTTCGCGGAAAAATTTAGCGGGAGGTTCTTGGCGTGCTCCGTTGATCATCGCCTTACCTCAGCGCTCCTCAATTACTCGAAAACAATTGGCGAGTCAAACTGCTCCTGTGCGCTTGATAAGGACGTCGACGCTAACCCTCGGGCTAGTCTATCGAGCGAATCTCTTGCTTCCTTCTTGTTGTTACTTGTCCAGATTTAGAGCCCTTGGCTCGAAGTGACACTTCTTCGCAGTGCGAGAGGCGGCACGAGGAGGCATTTTAGCCCCCGGTCTTTGCTTAGGCCTCTTGCCTCATCCTCGCTCATGTCGGGCCCAGCAACGCCAGTAATCTTCGGGGGCTTCCAGTGCCGGCCTAGCCGTGGGTCGCCCAAAGTGCATTCGCTCGCCCGACTTAGTCCCCAAGACGAAAGCCCCCCGGCGCCGCCACCAAAAGATAACGACGCCCCGTCCGACCAATGAGGGCGCCAGAGTCAGAGTTTGGAAATATTTTAACGTTTATCGACATCAGAGAACCGGAGACGCATTTGACATTCAACGCGAACCAACCCACCGCTCTATCCTCTACATCACAACATGACCCTCCGCGACAAGAGAAATTCGGCTGGGCTGTCCCAGCCGCATAGAGACCGCCCTTTTAATACGTACTAAGTGCGGGGATCAGCAGGCTTGGTGTCTCTCCCAACACGCTCTTTCCAAGACCACCAAAATCCAACCAGCTCACCAAGACCAGAAACTCCAGGATTTATTTGCAGGTCAAGGCCTAATCGCGTTTCTCACGTGCTTATCTGGCGCAAGCATCCTTGGCCACATCTTAGTCTTTGGTCTAGATCCTGCTCTAAATTTTTGGCGGGAGACGAACAGCACCCAGTATGTACGACGTACTCCCTACGATTAGGTAGGTAGTCATTGGCTCATGGGACTTACTCGAGATCAAACCAATGCCGCCGTCTCCGGAGCTACGCTCCTGCAGATTTAGCAGCGGAACCCTTCGAATGGTAATTGCTCGTACACTCATCTCTCGTCGAGAGAGGGGCTTCACTGGCCGATAAGCATATGCGTTCCGCCGTGCATCTCCCAGCTTCTAGAACGCTGCCCGAAGTCAGCTGAAACCAGAACCTGCAGGACGCCTCTCCGTAGCACTGGGCTGAGAATGGAATAGCCCAGAATGGCCACTTGTCGATTCCGGTGGTGTCGCGTGGCATGCAAGGCCGCAGCCCCCAATCCTCTCCCAGCTTCAGAGGGGAAAGGGTAACAGAATCGTTGGTCCCCATTTCATACTAGGATGTGGCCTCCACGCCAAGAACCTATTGTGGACGGGGACGTGAAGTGTTGGGAGTATTGACATGTACTTACATGTCAAGCGAGCCTCGGACTTGAAGGCCCTGAATTGATGGCTGATAGACCAGCCGTTATGGGCTGGTGGCTGGTTTGTGCTCAAGCCTGGAATGTCTGTGGGGCTGGCGGGCGATGATATTACTGGGTCAGAAGTTGGAGTAACTTCGACCAGCTAGCTGAGGGCATAGAAAGGGGCATCACGTGATAACCCCGCCTTCGTTCTACTTTGGTCGGTAGCAATGTCACGTGACTTTTCATCCTCTCGTCGCGTCTGGGAGGCAGACGCCAGCTGTGATTCGCCCTCCCATACTTCCTCTTTGGAAGTGCAATTTTAGCTTTCATCGGCTGGATTCCATGCGACGTAGAAATACCTACATACGTAACCTAGGTAGGTAAGGTAACTGGTAGTTTTGTTCCACGATTTTGCTGAACGAGAGGTGAGGTGAATTCGTATTTGTGTCACATGGATGGTCTCGAGATGTGGGTATTGGGCGAATCTGTGACCACATCCTATCACAACTCGTCGCCACAGATCCTCCAAGAATCTAGGAGTAATATAGGACTAACCGTGTAACGTCTGGAGTGAGCAGGCGGTTTCATTCTCGTATTTCTCTATTATACATTGCTTCAAAAGAATCTAATCGACTGGCTTTATCGACATCACGTTGTCAGTAACTGCGATCTTCCGCAAAACGCTTCAAGCCGTGAAGCCACACCCCGCCACGACCGCCACGGCGACAATGGATGACGATGACCCAGGGAGCATTCTGACAGCAACAGCGAGCGGCCTTCAGCGACTGCTCGATGAAACCATTCTGACCAGTGTAGACCTCGTGCAGAGGTATCTACGACAGATAGAGAAGCACAACCACTACGGAATGAGACTCAACGCCCTCATCACCACAACCGACAGAGACTTCGCCATATAAAACGTGCCCGTGCCCTGGACCATGGGCGAAAAAAGCATGGGGAGAGAGGACCACTCCACGGCATACCACTTGTCGTCAAGCTTTGTACGGTCGCTGGGCAAGACTGGCGATATTTCATGCTATCGCCTGTACTCTCGTGCTCCCCTAGATAGGTTCCACTATCGCGCTGTGTAACCACAGTTGTATCAAGGACTGTCTCGATGATTAGGACAACACCTGTGCACCCTCTCAACATGCAGACAACATGCGGCTCCCTTGCACTGCTCGGAACGGTCGCGCGGGATGACGCAGTTGTGGTCCAGAGGCTTCTGGCAGGTGGTGCTTTGGTCATTGGGAAGGCCAATCTCCCGGTACGCTTCCATTCAGCGGACTATTGTGTGGTGTTTGCAAAACATCGACTGACAATCATCTAAGGAGTAGTCCAACTTCACAGAGAGAGACATGGTGTCCGGCTGGAGTGCCACTAGTGGACATTAAGTCATCATTAGCTTCAGTCACTGCATTCCAAAACCGGCACTCGCTCTGACAATTAGCACACTCAAAGTCTGTATGTCAGAGGAGGCCTCGTGCCAACTTCGCCATTCCTCGGTCACAGCGTGAGCCCAACAATCTATACTTTCTCTTCATCTTCTTGGATACTCACAATTGTCAGACTCCTTGCGGATCATCTTCTGGTTCTGCTGTTGCGGCTGCCGCAAGTTTTGTGCCAATTGCTTTTGGAGCGGAATCATACGGATCGCTGGTTCAACCGACGACGACGGCTGGGCTGTATGCCTTGAAGGCTACCATAGGCAGTATTCCCACGACTGGTTGCCAGGCGAACTCCCTGCATTTGCTAGCACCGAAGGACTAGAAAAGTCTGTACGAGACCTAGCTAATATCATGGCTGTACTAATGGATGTGGCTCGGCTTCCCGTACAGCTTACGGGTTCTTGGGAAGGCCAGAGGATCGGCTTTGTGGACTTTGAGAAGTTGTTGTGGGAGTCAGGCCCCCCGCTCAACATCGGCGAGCAGAACGAGCCTTTCAAAAAGCAGATGGTAAGTGAAACACAATCAACTGCCCTCGAAACTTGATCTGATGAACATGCGGTTGCACTTAGTTGGCCGCAATGGAGGATGCAGCTAAGAGATTGGGCCACCGTGGCTGCTTTGTGCGGCGAAATATGCCGCTCGTGACTCTGGAAGAAGCGGTGATAGGGTCCAATCTCGAGACCTGGAATGAGCTCATGAGTAAATTTACTTTCTACTACAATATACCAGACGCATCTGATACTAGAGATATGAATAAGTTTCGGAGTTCGTGACACTTTGGGAGCGTTTCTCTCCAGATTCGAAGGTGGCTCAGTCAAGACCATCGACGATCTCGTTGCGTTCAATAATGAGCATGCATTCCACGAGCTACCGCCTGGTTGGTCTCACCCTCTTCTCTGTATACGTCTACCGAGCCTGTTGCTGACGTTTATGCCACATCAGAACGCCCCAGCCAGCAATAATCATTCCAGCCGCCAAGAATACCATGACAAAGGCAGAGTTTGAAGCTGGATTCAAACATACCAGAGACGCCACAACGGACGAGATCGCAAAGTCCCTACGGGAGAATGAACTTGATCTCCTCATCGGCGCTTCGGACAGTCGACTTGCTGGGATTGCCGCCGCCGCCGGCTGTCCTATATTAGCGGCTGTTCGTCTGGGCTATGCTGACTTCCATGGCCGCCCATTTCGAATGCATATCCTCGGCCCCGCAGGAAGTGAAGCTGGAATACTGCAAGCGATGAGCGCATGGGAAGCCACGTTCCCTGATGCGAGAATGCCCCCTCCGAAGCTAGTGAACTGGAACGACGGCAAATTCTCTTCCGCGTAGTGATGATGGAGTCCTCCGTCGACTCTTCAACATTGGGTTAGCTTGTCATGTAATAACTTGCTAGATACTTAGGACTTCTCTTTAGATAAGATTATTGACAAGAATAATGATATGGTATTATGGAATGACTAGAGTGTAAAGATCGAATAATAAGTAATTAATTAAAGAAAGGTAGCAGCAAACATAGGCTGCAAAAGCTTACATTTTAAGCGATAGCTACTGCAATGGAAATAATTTGAAGGAAAATCGTCGAAAACCCTAGTATTGCTACTACCCATAGAGCATAGTACTGATAGATATCTCTTTTGTCTACCTAGAGTGTCGTCTAATCGATAGCTTCTTGTGTCTGGACGAATTGCTGAAGGATCTAGAGTTTTCCTCCAAAGTAGGGAAAGTCCTCGGTAATTAGCGGAGTACACGAACTGCACGTAGGGTGCACTGATATCTTCCCAAACCTTTTTTGTTGTGACTAGTCTCGTAGAATGAGGTGAGAGACGCAAGGAGATGAAACACTAACTGTGTGAGTCTGGCAAGATCTTCTGTTGTGTTATCATAGGGAAAGACAGGCTGCAATTTTAGTGCTAAGTCGTGAAAAATCGAACGAAGTCTTTCTCAGAGAAAGACTTGGATAATAATATTATGTATAATTATCACAGCTGATTGAGGAAGAACAACTGACGGCGCTAGTCCTACCTTCTTGGAATACATTCTCAGGATATTTTCTAGATTTGTTCAAGGTGATGAAAGAACTAGATGCAATACAAGTTTGCGGAAGGGTCGGCATCCTGCCCATCAGCAGAGCAGTACCTTGGGATGAGGGCATGCAGCAATGTGACGCCATCCTCTGGGCCGCCCGGGACCGCTGTGGTTGCGGTAAGATTAGCTTCTAATTTTTGCAGAACTGGAGAGCTCTCGGGCTAAGAGGGCGCACAATTAATAAGTATTTGACTACAATAGTGAACACTTCGAGAAGGCGAAGATTGTAGCGTCTTTTAGTGATTCGGAATGTGAGTTGGCGCGGATTCTGAAGAAGATGAGCACATCCAACTACATGCTCTCATCCTAGACCGAGGAGACGAGGCGCAAGGCTAGCAAACTCGCCACACAAGCGATGCTGCTAAGAATGAAAGTCTCAGAGGAGCAAGGTTAGGCACAGTCCGTTGACGATGAGAGTGACGATGCGTACGACAGTCTGATATGCAAGTACTTTCGATAGGTATAATTCGGTACAGACTGAGATCTTGCGCTTGCAAGCCTCAGCTGCTGGGTGTCCTATGAATGCTAATTATCGCATAACGATTCGCAGGTATGCGGTGCGTGATGATACAGACAGGTACTCACATTAAGTGTGCAAACTCGTGACGCCAGTGAAAGAACCGAAGGTCAAGCCTCTCTCGTATATGTCCTCCACCCAGGTTCGTCCACCTCGTCTATGCTCGCCAGCAGATCGACGCCCAGGGCCTGCATGACCCCGGGCCAGAAGTCCCGATAGACCCGCCTTGCCGTCGACATAGTCTCGAGGGGCCAGAAACAGAGGCCCAGGCCTAGGCGACGCCACCACGCCAATGGGCTGGTCAGGGCCAGGTAACAGGCCAGGGTCCCACAAACGACCGCGGTGTGCCACACCCTCCTGAGGGAGGCACCGGAACCCATGATGCCCAGCCGGGAAAGGAGCTCCTTCAGGAAGCCCGGGCCGCGGTCGGGCAGACATGAGAGCCCGAGGGCGAGCGACGTGCTGCGGGTGTGCGAGAGGGCGTACACGGCTCGGGAATGACCTCTGGAGCCGATGAGGGACGCGGTGAGCGACGGCGGAGTTGCCCTGCAGATGCCGCCGATGTAGTCAGGCCGAGGGGGTGTATAGAGCGGGAGATTGCGTCGGGGCAGCGGTGGTGGCGAGTAAGCTCGGTAATTGTGATGGACGCGGTTGCCGTACGGGGCTCGGGGTTGATAGACGTCACGGGTTTGATGACATCCACCTGAGTAGTGGCTGCGATGTGGAAGGGAGAAGTGATGCCATTGAACGTCCCCGTCCCCATCGTCGCGTGATGCGTAAATGCAGCCCGAGTTGGGGGCCGCACACTCGTCATACACGAGGGTGGCCTCCTGGCGTTCGTGGATGAATATCCCGTTCCCCGAGCCGTCCACGAAACGCCCTGCCCAGGTCGAAGTATAGTCAGTGGCCGACGTCAAGCGGATTAGGCGCATTCCGTCTATTCGAGGTTCTACCTCTCGCCTTGACGAGGGGAGGGCATGAGAGGGGAAGACACGATGACTTGTTGTTGCCTCGAGAGTGAATGCCGGGAAGTCTGGCGTCGTCAGTGGGGTGATGACTCCGGCAGGCCCTGAGCTAGATTCGGGGACAGTCCCCGTTCCACACCCTTGCCTCGTATTGTTCGCTTCAAATATCTCTCCGTAGACCTCCGCGTACCGCTGCTGCCAGATGCGTTTGCATCGCCTGCACAGCTTGTCGGGGGGTTTGTTATTGCATTTTTGGCAGGGAACCTCATCGTCATCGGCCGCTTCGCTGATTTCTCCATCGTCGAAAATGTCCCAGTAGAGGGAGTCCATAAAATTATAAGTAATGAAGAGTGGGAAATCTAAATGCCAATATAGCTGAATTGTAGGCTCACGAAGTTTGTCGATAATTGCACCGATGACTGGTGGCGGAGTGAACATGCCCGTGGTCAAGTTATGTTGACTGGCGTGACATGGAGGTGGGCTGGGTTGCAGCGGAGACCTGAGGGTGGAGTGGTCAAACAATTGGTGGCATGGGTGCCTGAGGTATCCATACCCCCTATAGATGTTCGATGGCGCTTGCCCACTTGATGAGTCCTGCCTTCTTCTACCCCGTTTGGTCAAGCAGGAGCCTCGCATGCGTTGATTCAGTTTGCAGACCAATGAGGATGCTAAAGATAGAGTGGTTTGCCCACGCAGCATTTTCATGCTGCAGGTCTTTGATACTGCATGCCGTGCCTGCCATGGCGGTAAAAGAAGACGCAAAGTGTCCCACTAGAACTCCCCGCCATCTACCTCCAGTCTGCGGCTTCTGTTTAGGTGCGAAAGGGTAAGAGCAGTTGGTGGGTAACACCTCCCTGTAGTTCTGTGGACGGCTCCTAGAGCGTCCCCTCCCCGAGTTGGGGGCGTACTCACTCATATCCATATCCACGGTCACCCGAAGTATACGAGAGTCAAAGCAGGAGGTAATAGACCAAAAAACTCGCCATCACTCTAACAGTGAGGGAACTTCGAGCTACTGATACGGAGAATTGCCTCTCATTAGGTACACCTCCCCAATAAGCACAACGCAACCTATCGTCATAGCAATGGCGATGATGGGCATATTGACCCGCGCAAAGTCGAGACCTCTTACATAAATGTGCTTACGGGCCAAGATATCGCGCCACAGCAGGCCTGCCAATGAAGCGCTGAATGCCGTGCTGAACGCTCCATAATTAACCCCAAGCGCCATGCTGTACACTGTGGCCCAGAAGGTTCGGTTGGTGATGTACGTCCCACTCGCAGTATGGATATCCTTCCATGCCTGTATTACTCGGCATAGAAGAATGGTAGTCCCGATGTTCGTACCGGAGAACTATGTAAAGGGTTAGTTAGGGTAAAGTCTTAAGAATCTGTAGAAACCACCCCATAGACCGAGGAGGGGTAAAGGGATGTGAGGGACTTACATTGCACAGGACAACAGAGAGGAAGCCCATACCCCCAATCGCACCGACAGTCCCGGTCTTCTCCACCCAATGGTCCCAACCATAGGCAAACACGGGAACCCAACCGCTGCTGACAAGTCCTTGTACGAGAACGAACATGGCAAAGGCAAAAGGCACAAGTGCAAACGGTAGATGCGACAGAACTGCCGTTACTGTGGGGAAGGTCTCCTGGGACCAAGAGTGAAAATCAGCGATGAGGGAGACGAGCGTTTGCTGATGGGGACCCTGGGGAAGAGGCTGAGCCTGAGCACCGTTCTCTGATGCTCGCGTTTCAACATCTGCATCCCCAGGGGCTTCCTGAGGTAGCTTTTTCAACTCCACTGCATCTGGTCCCTCGCTCAATGGAGAGCCGAATATCCTTTGCTGGGGTCGTGTGGGCTGAGCATCAGTTCCGGTCGGTGCCCAACGCCCGTCAGCAGCGACGTCTTTCTCATCCCGCGAGCTGAGCGCCACGTCGGACTCGGTTTGTTCGTATGGCTGTTGTTGTTGTTGTTGTTGTTGCTGCTGCTGCTGTTGCTCTTGAAAATCCGGCTCTGCTGTCAATGACCCATCGGACGCCCCTCGTCGAGTGGCCCGTTGGAACCGGGCATCTTCAATCTCTTTTCTCCCCTTCCTCGCAATCTCCCGTGTCTCGTGTCGGTGTGTCCAACCGAAGGCAAGATCCCAACAAAGCATGATGAATGCAGCGGGCAGAGTCACATAGAACACGGGCGTTTCCTGGCCACCTGTGCTCGCAGCGTTGATCGCGAGGACTGTGATGAGGGTCGCAGCCATAATGACAGCCCCAAACGCAGCACCCTTCTTGTCTAGAAATGGATTCATAATCTCTTCCAGAGACAAGAGTTTGCCTTGTTCGTTGTTATCGGGATTGTTTTGCTGCTCCTCGGCGTTTCCTCTGGCGTGAGGGATGTTGGGATTGACCGGCTTCTTGCCCCTCACCTCCTCGGGGAGCTCGTGCATCTTGATGGATTTGGGGATAAGGGCCTCCTCTGCGAACAAGATGTACAGCAGGAAGGGGAACAGGACAATGCCCGTGATGACGACGGGGACGATCATGTTCGCCGTGTAATCGACGAAGCGGATGCTGAAGGCCCCGGCGAGCACCAGATTGGTCGGGTTTGAGGAGACGAGTATGGCCGAAGCGATGTTGGCGACTGCGAACTGGGTATAGATCCAAGCCCTCGGGTGGACGATATTGCTTGACACTCGGGTCATGTAGGCGAGGAACGCCGTGCCTGATAGAATGATGGGATCGTTGCCAACGAAACTTCCAAGGACGAAAAAGAAGGCGTAGAGGTAGAAAAACAGCCGATGGCCGGCTTCGCCTGCCCACTGCAGCACCTTGAAAGCCAGGTACCTGATCAGCCCGGAGGCGTCAATCGATATGGCAATGTATGCCAATGTGATAAAGAATACCATGATATCGAGCGGGTGGATGTGGTTGGCGCCGATCGTGCCATCGTGCACTTCGTCGCGCCCGATGGCCAGGATGGCAAGCAGAAAGAGATCCGCCATCAGAGGTGCGGTGATGAAGTTGATGGGGAAGGAGAGCCGTACAAAGAAGGGCTTCTTGGCCTTTCTGTTTCCACCATCAACAGGTCCATCTACCGGGCTGATCCCAAGATTCACATCTTGTTGCCGTGGTGGGATGATCCTCAGACCAACTAAACCGTCTATAAAAGTGTCCGAGATCCGTCGAGGCACGAAGACGGGCATGTGAAAAGGAAAAAGGACAAAAACATCTTTGTTAGGGTATCAGGATTAGAAAGGATCAAAATATTTCGCCAGAACATCTTTCTCATTTCAGGACGAACTCACTAGCGAAGACAAAAGCGAGAAGTGTGACAATGGATCGCCAGTTTTTAATTCGCTCGGTATTCAGATCCGCGATTGCGTCCATGATCATTGCGGGCGTGCTTGATCACGTCGAACCATGCTAATCAGTCAACTCCGGCAGCAGCCAATCCTGATTAAGCAGCAAGCGTAAACGAGCAGAATAAGACCACTGCAGAAAGGAGTGTACGAAACATCTGGGGGTCGCTCCTTTTAATCGGCCTGTGGGGAGCCCTGAGGAAGGGATAGAGCATGGGGAAACATGGCAGCAGTGTCTGGGAGCTCGGATCCCGCTAAAGAGGGTGGGGTGGCGGCGGAGCGCTGGGAGTGGCCATGTCCGCTAAACGGTTGGATCCAATCGTCGCGTGGCCAAACAGGTTAAGATCTGCCCAGACGAAGTTGCAATTGAACAGGAAACCTTCTAGTATCATTCTGAATGCGCATGATAGGGCTGTACGCAGCAAGGAGTTGTCGAATCGAAATTGTATCAATGTGGTTGGACCCGTGACACTCTTGTGGCCACTCCCGTCAGCAGAGCGAGCAGACGGTCTACAGGGCTTACGGGCTCTTGAAATTGCACAAGACTCGTCAGGCAGCACAGCCGATAGATACCACCGTCAATAGGTAAAATTCCTGCCGTAATTACCACGAGATATTCAATCTTGGTGTGGCCATCTTGTCCTCCTTTCGTATCTCGTAATGGGTTTCGGACGCCAAATGAGGTCACCGAAGTCTTTCGGCATTGTCGTTGGACGCCCACAATGCTTACAGCAGATCATACTGAATCCTCTGTGCCTAACGTAGCACCGACAGCAGTACCACTTTCTGCAGGTGAGAAGGACACTGATAGCTGATTCGCCCAGCAAAAGCCCATGCGACCGCAATGAATGGACCCAATGCAAGCCAAGTCAAGCCACAGCACTTCGTTTTCACACTACATAGCCGAGTTGAGTGAAAATTCACCAAACTTCAGGCAGTCAGACTTGGCAGCTCAAGCTCAGCCTGCGGTGATCGTCGCGTTTGAGGAAGGTGATGCAATCACTTGTGCTTTGTGCTTACGGATATGGTCTTGCGTGGGAAACTCCCTTGCTAGTGTAGCTCCCGATTTGAAGGTCACAACCCGCAGCCGGCTCATCAACGCGGGGCGGTCGGGTGGTGTCGACGTTACGTGGCAACCTGGAGTCTATGGGATCGACGGTGACCACAGATGGATGCCACTGGTACAATCCATCTGCAGCTGTCTTTCCCGGTGTTTCATTTTTAATACATATTTTATGATTCTGTAAAAGCCTTGGAGAGCCTTCATAGTTCAAGGTATTGCCCGACTGTAATCGTGGTATCCCCAGCACAGCTTTTGGGAGGACGTCCTAGACCACTGCAAATCACCCCCATGCCTTCTTGGTCGTCTGAGTTAGCTACCACCCCAGATTACGAGAAATCCTAACAATTGATATGCCCGCGCTCTCTCCAGTCTCGCTCCGATTTCTCGGCAACCTCGCTGATCAAACCGTCGCCGCCAATCTCTCGTTATCTGCTATAGACACCAACTCTAGCACGGGCGGGCTGGGCGTCATCTGCGCCTGGCCAGTATCCAGTCAATATGGGCCCGGTTCGAGGATCTTGTAAGTATCGCATTTACTGTATTAGGCTTGGCCATTTAACAGGCAGGAACAGCCTTGGAGAATTGACCCAAGGCGCAGCCGCCGGCCCCGTATAATATGCCAATAGATGCTCATTGCTCTGGTCTCTAACCATCCTCAAAGATACTACACCGTCGTAGCCACATGCGTCTTTGCGCGAAAAGCGGAGTGGCTAAGAAACGCCTGCTTGGCGGCAGCTTTGGTGTTCCCAGTGGTCGCTGCAGTTCATGGCATCGTGCTCGCAGCCACACATGTGAATGGTCAGCTCTCTTCCAAGTTCAAACCACCACTCCTCCACCCACCACCCACAACCCACTGGTCTAAGGGCTTGGCAGCTAATCTTTTACTTGTCGCAACACACATCTCAATACCGCTTCTATCTTAGACGCTGTCGACCTTGACATCTACGGGGCTTTCCAGCTGTGCGCGATCGGAATCTTGGCCGGTCCTGTCACGGTTCGGCGCTCCAGCACCTACTTCAACAGTCCGGGCCGGAATATTATCTTCCTCTCGACCGGGCTCAGTCTTGCGGGGCTCTTGAGTCTGACCGTCGAGTTCTACCGAAGCTCCGGGACCCCTTGCAAGCCAGACAACGTTGACCCGGGCAGCGGCATCCCCGTCCCCACCAACCCCGCCGATTTCCCGTTCGATGCCCGCCCGAGCTGCGGACTCGTCTGTTCCGAAAGCCTGGGACCCGCCTCGCTTATGCGGCCCCTCCGAACGGACGGGACGACCAACATCTACGTGATCCCTACCCCTGACAGGTTCGACTTCGGCACAGCCATGCTCTTTGCCGCCGCCTGCTGCATCCCCGCCATCCTCTCCCTTGTGTCCATGTGGGACAAGATCCAGCTCGCGGGTTGGAAGATGGCATATCCGGGCCAGACGCCGGAGGGACAGGACCCGGACCTCGACAAGCCGATAGCGGGAACAAACGGCGCCACCGAAGGCACGATGAGGAGTGTCAACAGTATGATAAAGTTCTTGTTGAGCATTGTAGAGATCCCTATCTTCGCAGCCGCTGTCGTCGCTATCTTGGTCATGGGGGAGAGGAATTTCTGGAGCCGCCAGCTTTTGTACGGGACAGAGTCAATGGTCAGCGTTGGTAAGTCAGATACTCCCCGAAGGCATGGGTAAATCCCCTCCGAGCAACGAACGGAAGGGTTTAAAATCTACAAGTTATCTTTACTAACCAGGGCCCGAGGTTGTTACAGGTCAATGGGCACCCATTGTGACTGCCGGGTTGGCCGCCTTTGGATCACTCTACATACTCTTGGCAGAGGACGTGAAAGCAGTGGAAGAGGAGGAGAAATACGGGGCAAAACCAGGGCCACCGATCATACAGATACGGAGCAATTGTAACTGCTCGCACCAGGTTCCTCACCAAGGAGGTTCGTCCGGGGGACAAGGGTCCGACAGTGAACTTGTCCCAAGCACCAGGGACGGTCCAAGCAGCGAGCCCGACGAAAGACCAGCCACCGCAGTCGACAGGGGATACCGGGACAAAGTAGCCAGGGGCTTAAGACAGGTCGGCAAGTTCCTCGGCACTCCTGCCCCCGACCGTTTCGATGACTCCGGTTTCCAGCTGGGTCCAGCCAGGGTTTGGCCCGAGGTGCCCGCCGAGCCGCTACGGAGCGAGAACCTATCAGAAATCAGGCGGATATACATCAGGTCGCATTCACGGTCGGCCTCCCCTGGGCCTTCGGCTGCAGAGCCCACAGATTTGAGCTTGATGCGCCAAGGAGAGTGCGCAAGCGCAGTGCCGAGAGATCAAGGGCCTCTTGGGCCGCAAAATTCACCGAGGCATGGGACGCAGGAGCGAACTGACACGCTCGAGGTCCCATCGCCAACATACCACAACTTCATACAGAGGGGCAGACAACAGAACTAATAACCACGTATGGAAAAGTTAACATGGGTCCTCCTTGGTGGTCTGGGAGTCCAGTCGGATTATTTATAAATGAAGTGGTTTCGTCGACGTAGGCAAATCGCAGGTAACAGTGCCTATGGTGGCTACGGTCTCGATGGACTTCCATGTCTTGACTACCGGTTGTCGTGAGCATGTTGTTCTCTCTGAGATGGGCCTCTGACTTCGGTGGCAGTGCCCTCGATTTGAGACCGATCATTGTTTAATTATAGATCAAAGTGTGGTATCACCGTATCAGTAATTACTAGGCAAAAAGCATGGACGTACTGCCGATAATTACTGGGTGAGAGGCAAGGAACCAAAATGTAGAAAATTGTATTCGAACCATACTTATCAGAGCGCCCCGGTCGAGATGAAAGTAGTGCCTTCTTATCACCCACATATGTGAGCCGCTCAGCACATATACTCTACGAGTCAGATTTAGAAATATCCAGGAGGCTACTTCGGTGACAAGATTAGGGGCCCATGCAATGGGCATTTACTGCGGGCTAATTATTCGAGTCATTGGAGTTTAAACGAAGTCATTGGTCCCCATATGGTCACTTCTTTCGGGGAGCGTGGCTGTCATTACTATCCCTTTCAACGCTGGTTTCTCGATCACAACTATCGGAGTCGGGACACATATTTGGTGGGAGGACACGGAAACGGCTTGATGGCGGTATAGGAAACACTCAAACGCACCAATTAATTAACCTTAGTTGATTGGAAGGTGAACATGATAAGATTCCTGGGGCTCCCTCAGTCTCTGTACGAGAGACAGTCAAGCCTCTCTAGAATATTCTTTGTTGATACGGCGAAGACACAGACGGGAAGTCTTGACCTCTTGACTCCCTTACAGACAGAACTTGCTCCCGTAGGTCAATGCGGCTACGCTGCCGGGAAATTATGCGGCCGAACCCTCCACTGTGAGACGGGATGGTCTAGAACATCCATATTGGTAAGGGGCAAACTTGCACCTGCCGGACGGCCACCCTTCTATTTTTTGCCACTATGAGCCGCCAACTGGTCTGACGGCAGTGGATTTTCAGCAAGCGGCTCCGCGGCCAAGACCGGCTGCAGATTAATCATGCCCTGAGTAGGTAGGTACAGTAATTATCTAGCCACACACCCGTGTCGCCAGATAGGTAACCTTTCGGCTGCCTACCAAACTTAAACGTGGCGATATGAGGGAGGAAAGGGATTGCATCGGAATGTTTACTTTTGGTTGAAATCGGCTTGATTGACTTATGCTATTGACTTGAGATAAATACCCAGAAGTATGGAGAGATAGCGAGAAGTAGAGAAAATATGAACATAGAGATGAGATGAGAATAAGAAGGAGAGAATATTTTCAGGAAGTAAAAGAAACAAAGGAATGAAAAGAGAAACCCCGGGTTCCATGCCAAGCACACTCATGAGACCAGTCGAGAAAATAGGGGTAAAGAAATGAAAAGGGAAACAACCCGCAAGCTCCCCAGCCCAATGCAATCGAGGAAACGCTCAGGAAGATAAGAAGAATTTTTTTGGGAAGGTAAACGGCGAAAGGGGTGTGCGTGTACATGTCTGCCGGGCGTTCCTGCTAGTCTTGTCATTCGCTTTGCCTGGTTGCCTTTTGTCCCCACCATCCCCACCACGCTTTTGCCGCCCGCCAAACCCCAGAGTTCCTCTCTCATCTCACTTTTCCCCTGCCTTCACTGCCTCGGCCCTTTCACTTCTTGCAGGTCCTCCAGTTGAGGTTGATCTGGTGGGTGAAGGCGACGGTGGCGTCGTCGTCGGTGATCATGCCGGAGGCCTTGGAGTTGGAGCTGGACAGGCTGATGCGGTTGTTGATGTTGAGGATGCCGTTGGCGCCGCAGGGGGAGAAGATATAGGACGAGGTCGGGACGCGGTCAGCCTTGGTGTAGACCTGGCCCTCGGCCCAGATGCCGCCGCCCGTGATGGACGTCTGCGTCGTCGTCGTCGAGGGCGCGTCCTGGCTGAAGTAGTAGGTCGAGAAGAAGGTGCCCGTCACGCCCGCGTCCAGCTGCGCGAACCCGTGGTAGGTGCTGTCCACCACGGCGAACTGGAAGCCGCCCGGGTAGCGGAGGTTCAGGTGGAGCTGGCAGTTCTTGGTCTTCTCCGTCGGGCTGTAGCCAGGCCCGATGTAGGTCTGGAAGCGGTCGAAGCCGAAGGTGATGACCTGTGTGTTTGTTTCAGAGGTAAGCATGTGCCGTCAGATGCATGCGATGTCTGACGACTGATGAGTCAGGGCTGCTTACAGTCTTGTCAGGGGAAATGCTGGTCGACACGGTGCCCTGGGGGCAGCCGTTGCCAGAGAAGCTGGCGCTGGTGATCTGGATCTCCTTGGGGTCCGGGCCGTCCGCATAGCCGGTCGTGCTCTTGCCCGGGGAGAGGTCAAGGTCGAGGGGAGCGGCCGCGACGAGGGCGGGGAGCAGGAAGGCGAGGGAACGCATATTGATAGATATGGGGAGGACTTCCGGGTTTGGAGCTGAGATACAGTGCAGCTTGAAGCTTCTTTGATGGAGGAGGCTGCCGAGGAGAGAACTGGAGAGGTGGTTGCTTGATGATGGTGGGAGAGGAGAAAAGATCTTCGGTATCACGACGGAGAGGCTCTGTATTTATATCCATTTTCCCCAAGATCCCCGAGGCCTTATTCTAACCATAAAGAACCTCTTATTGTCGACATACTGTGCCCAGAACCCGGAGCATATTGCATCTCGTACCCTTCCTCCCCCCGGTTCCAGGGACTAGATCGAACGATTTCCGGTTGCGGAGGCAAATATGCTCAGTATGTGCCCAATAAGATGGTGGCGGGCGCGATAATAGCGATATTGGGGTGCAGTAGATGCAGTCGAGCTAAGATCCAGCCCGGCGGTGAAGCGCAACAATCTGTCCACGGAGCGACGGAGAGAGGCGAAAAGACGAGCCCGTTTAGATTGAGATGTTAGATTGCGGGCAGTCCCATTGCGCTTCAGCCTCGGAGTCGCCCACAGGGAGCGTCCATATTGTGACTGGCCGCAAAAGGCCCGGAAAGCACTCTGTCCTGTCCCTTTCACATTTGCCCCCAGGGACTAGGACCATTTCATCCTGGCCATTTCTCACCTGTAGAGTGTCGTTCAGCGTCAGCAAGATTCTTTCAAGTCTCTCGTGTTCGGTCGTGTCGTTGAAGCGTAAAGGGAGCTGCAAATTTGCGGGTGAAAAGGAGGATAAATGAAATCCATATTAAGGCGGGATCTGGCCAGTTCTTATGGTCCTGTCCTAGCATTTCCCAAAACGGAATTTTGAGCTGGGTCACACAACGAACGGGGACGGCTGGAATAAGAGGGGCCAGCTTGGCAATTTCCCTGGATTGTGGGATATTGCCGTTGCCCCTCTGCTTTCCTCCTTACCTCGTCCAAAACCCTTCGCTGCCCTCCGCCAACCAGAGCGAAAGGTCATGGCTACCATCATCTGGTAATGTGGTACGCCTGGCTGCTCAAGATGCATACTGCGTGAGTCGCCTATCCGCGGGCACGGCACGGTAGCCAAAATCTTTTTATAGAACCCCAGTACAGTAGCCAGCAACACCGACTTCGATCCAGTTCGGCCGGGTCCGAGGGCTTCATTACTGGATTCATCCTGGCCGGCGGTCATTGTTCTCTAACCTTGGTGGGCTGCCATCCCTCCCGTGGGAGCACCTCGTGGCTTTCCCTGGCAGCTATGATGGCTTGCTGCCCTTGGCCCCTGGGGCCTGAGCAGCGTTGCGGCACTACACCACCACCACGATGCGCGATCTCTGGGGTGCATATGGCGGTACCGGTGAGGTTTGGGAATAAGGGGCATGGGGGAGGCGCAGGAGCTTGTCGGTACACGGTGGTGTAGGGTGGTGTGGTGTGTAACGTGTGTTCGGCGATCTACCCTGTCGCTGTTCTCGATGGCCCGTATTATTCTCCCTAGTTGTGCCCGCCTCTTTGATTGATCGATTCCCGAGGCCAGTTTTCTTTTGCTCCTTCTGTCAGAATCTGGCATCCGGGGCTTTCCCGCAAAAGTAAAAGGGATAAGTCGGCTAGAATCGGCAGCAGGCTTCTAGCTCGTCTGAGTGTTCTGCTCTTTTGTCTACTGGCAAGGCAACTCAGGTAGACCCTAACTCCTGCTAAAGGTCAATCCCTCTTGCCTCGCCACTACTCTCGGTAACCATTGGTTGATTTTTGTGTATGCCCAGCCCCCATTGCGGTCTCTTTCCAGACGGCCCGTGGAACCACCGAGAAGTGAGTAGTCCGACTGGGCTGGACAGGTCGATGTAGTTTGCAGCTGCCAGCTTGGGGCCGTCCCCAACCTGCAACGATGATGTTCTATTTTTGTAGCTGTGACAGGGGCGGCCGTTAATTAAGCTTAATTATCCGTCACCTTAGGACTGCCTATAGCTCACCATTGGAACAAGAGTGCGTGTGTATCCTCAAGGCATCCCAACCTGGGCTGACCGACCGGGCATCCTGCACCAAGGTTGGGTGGCAGGACAGGGATCATGATTATCTGGATGAACGTCATGGCCCCGGTCGGTGATATAGCTGGAGCTGTTGATATTGGCGAGTGAATAGTCACCTGATTTCTGGTGGTATCGCTGCTGCGGTGGTACTGGGACGCCGATCTGCGATGGCCCGCTCTGCCGTTGGTAATGGGAATACCCTGGCTTGCACTAGCCGATTTACACAGTGAAATGCTTCAGGGTCATCGGGAAAAAATACTTTTTCACATGCGACGGATCATCCGCCCGTGTCTTGGTCATTGGAGCTGGGGTCGACGGTTGATTGTTCGTGGTGAACCTTGAATCTTGTGGCCGTCCCGGGGCTTGCTAGGTCCCAGTGCCCAGTCCCCTCGACCCTTTCTCACGGCATTATCCTTCATTCTGCCCTAATATTCTCTGCCTCCGTCATTTGGCGGAGCTCGATTTCGGGGCTCTCGTCCCTGATTTCTTTTTTAAGAACAGTGTGTTGAACTTGCGAGACCTTGCTGGTTAGCGGTTCGCCGAGACCCAATCTGCTGGGTAAAATGGCTATTATGCCAAGTTAGCGGTTTGGTTGTATTTGGACCGTCGCATGAAATTTGCGCCTTGGCCGTAGCTAGCCGACCTTCGAGACACCAGCAAGTTTACCTAGTCAGTCGGTTTTGTTCACTGCGCTTTCGATGGTACAAACTTCCAGAATTGTTAGCTGACTGGCTGCTTGTAGCTAATGTTAATGGGCCTAGGGCAGCTGGATACCTACCTAGCTACCTTGACCTAGGTAGATGCCGCACACGGATTGGCCTCTTCTGATGCCGTTGGGTGGATGTCCCGCCTCCGTGGCCTGGCCGCCTCCTCGGCGGGCGACCCGAGGAGGTGACATTGGCCCCTTTTCGCTGTCAGGCACAAGGTGGTATTTTCTCCTTGGGGGTTGGGTCAGTGGTATTCTTTGCTAAGGTACTCCCGGACGCCCAGGCGGGCTGCGCAGTAATGCCCTCTCATAGACGGGCGCGGGGGACATGCATCCCAACTGCCACTTTTTCCCCCTTTCCACCGAGCGCCAAGATGTGAGAACCAGTCACTATCTCGTTGAGTAAGGTCTGCTGTGGTTGCGGGAGGCATGCTAAGGTTCACCGGGAACTAACTTTATCCCCAGCAGCGGTTGACGGTGAGATGAACGTATTAAACCGATTGGATTTTCCCCGCGCGTGGCGGCGTGGCGAGCAGACCGTCCGGGAAAGTTCAAAGAAAGCTGAGGTCAGCACTTCACAGTGAGCAATACCTCCAGATGTGTTTACATTTCCCTCCTCACAGTCTGACAATCAGTCATAGATGATGGTGGTATCCCGGAAAACTCGCTCACTGGTCAACACACTACTGCGGTGGTGACGTTCCCTTCGCCTGACCCGGATGAATGAGTGGCGGTGCTGCGGCACCGGCGTTACTCACACCGATGTGCTGCTGAGGTAGCCGATCATCCGACTTGCAGACCTGCAGACGTCTAGACTTGCTAATGTGCTATGGCTGTCGGATGATGGTGAGCGCAGCGGACCGGGGGCCAACGGTGAGCAGCTAGCCGACGCTGGGAGCCGACCCCCGTGGGCCGTCTCACCTGACACATGGAATGATGGAGTCACATACTGAATGGTGAATGGCGGCATTCTATGCGACCGTCAAGGCAAAGCTGGGGAACTGGCGGAATTAGAAAAAAAACCACCCGTACCTATCAGGAACCGATACGGCCCTCTCAACTTCCCCTGCCAGAGCCTAGAATCTGGATCCCAATCCAGCCCCTCCCGCCTAACCTGCATGCTGCGGGCGCCGCGCGGTGGTCCCCGCGCCTTTGCTATATGCGAATGTCTGCCCACGTTGTCTGTCTCCTCACCTTGGAGGCTCAGTCTGGCCGTCCGGGTCTCGCTGTAACAATCCAAAGCGCATCCCCCTCGCCACCGAGGCTCGTACCTCTCTCTGGGCCCCCTGGGCAGGGGCGGGAAGGGATATGACGTGTGGGAAGAGGGGCAGGGGGTTAGGACAAGAATAGAAACTGGTGTGGAGAGAGAGGGGGGAAATGTCGCCGCAATTTCCTGGGGTCGAGCTGCCCCTCTCCGCGGCTCGATATTGACGTCCTGGTACTAATTACTGAACAGTCTCGACGACAAAGTCTCTCGCCTTCATATACATCCCTGCCTAGGACTCCGATCTTGTGTTTTCGTTACGGTTGCGCAGTGGTACTCGTCAAGGGTCTGGTGAACCGAGTGCAACTCATCGTTCCAACTAGACGAACCTAGGATACAGGAGGGGGCGATCAGAGAGCTAAGGAGGAGGTAGAATCCCGCCAGTCTTGGCTGCGGATTGGCTTGGTCTGGTGACAGTTGGGAGGGGTGATGGAGAATGGACAGGGTTGAGAGTGCTAAAGAAAGAAAGACGGGACAAGGATGGGAGGGCTGGAACCTGGATGTTGGATGCTGCATGTTAGATGCTCGAAATTATTGCCGGCGGTTGCTGCAGCTTAGCTGCCACTAGCAGCGGGGTCCAGGTCCTGGATAGATGTGCTGGCGAATGTCTTGCAATGTCTCAACCTTTTCGAGCTCTTCCCAGAGTTCCAGAGATTATACAGGTAGGGTCAATGGGGTCGTTTATCTTTCCGCAGCAACAGATCTTTGTTAGGCAGCCATATCCTGCGTGGGCGCTCTCATCAAAATCCAGAGTGAAGCCTCCTCCAGCAAGATCATCGCTAATATCTTGGACATATCGACAGCGGCGGGCGATGCACTCCGATTGCACTCAAACGCTCGAACCAGGCGAAGAGGAGCATCTCACTCACCGCTTCTCCGACCAGCCCTTCCTCCTTTTCTCCTTATCCCATTTCCCTCTTGCCTTTTGCCTCTTGATTTGCACATTGCTCTTGGCGAGCCTCCTCAGCCTTCATTGCCCCTCTCCGCTCCAAGCGGCCGAGCCCGCTATTCTCCTTCATTCTATTTGTCAACTCCATCCAGCGTTGGGATACCGCGTAGTTCTCCTACGGCAACGGCAGCACCACCTCTTAAGCATCGGCAGCCCCAACTTCCTTAAGGATCCCTTCTAAGTTGATGCTCTTTGGCCGTTCGATGGGCAGACCCAACGCACGGTCCCAGATGAGCTGGGCAAGGGGTCCCAACCCGCGGCTGACGCCGAAGGTGGCGGTGTAGTAGAGCGTCTCGTGGAAGCCGTAGTGGTGGAAAAGCACACCGGAGGAAGAGTCCACGTTCGGGTAGGGGTTCTTGGTCTTGCCGTGCTTCTTGAGCACGTCAGGGGCAACCTCGCTGTTGAGCTTCACGAGCTGAAAGACTGGGTCCTTGGCGATCTCAGGGCGTCCTGCTGCGTAGTCCATCAGTGCCTCGAAGCGGGGATCCGGCTTCCGGAGAACGGCATGGCCGTAGCCCGGCACTACGCGGCCAGAGTTGAGGGTCGACCAGAGGTACGTGGTGACATCCTCAGCGGTGTACGAGGAGGGGATGTTCTCCTTCATTTGCAGGATCCAGCGGAGGACCTCTTGGGCGGCGAGACTGTGAAGACTCTTGGGTTAGCATATGCCATTCGAGGGTGTGATTAATAGAGATATCAAGGGGATAGCGATGGGTGTGGATGCTTGCTTACCCATGAAGAGGTCCGGCCAGACCCTGGAGACCAGCACTGTAGCTCAGGAAAGGATCGCTGAGCGCACTGCCAACCAGGTGAGTGGCATGGGCAGAGACATTACCACCCTCGTGGTCGCCGTGCAGGGCAAGGTACAGCCTTAACAGGTCCTGGAAGTTCTCGTTCTCCTTCCCCCCTTTGCCCAGCATGGCGGCAAAGTTGTACGACCAGTCCTGCTCCAGGTCGACCTCAGCGGGGAGTGCGCCGCCTCCGCGGTACGAGTTGTGGTAGATCTTGGCCGCGATGGTGGGCAGCTTGGCCAGCAGGCTGATGCTGTCGTCAAAGGTGGGTTCCCAGTAGTCTGCCTTGTTGAGCCCCTGCTCGTACGCCTTGGCGAACTTGGAGGTATAGTTGAGGGCCGAGACGGCGATGGCGAACTGCGTCATCGGGTGGAGGTCCGTGGGGAAGTCATCGAGCATCTTGCTGACGAATGCCGGCAGGGCTGCCTGCTCAGCGAGCTGGCGCGAGAATGCGCGCACCTGGTTCGTCGACGGCACTTTGCCCGTCAGGAGGAGCCAGAACATGGCCTCGGGCAGCATTTCCGTACCCGTCCTGCCCTTGGGCAGCTCCTTCTGGCAATCCTTGATGGTACGACCGTGGAAACGGATGCCCTCGTTCGCGTCCAGTACGGAGCCCTCCCACACCATGGCCTTGAGGCCGCGCATCCCGCCGATGGTGTTCTCAACCTTCACCTCGCCAATCACCTTGGAGCCATGCGCCTTGACCTTCTTGAGGAGCTCCCGCTTGGCCGGAATGACCTCCTTGAGTGTGGTCTTGAGGTCAGGCTCGGAGCTGGCCGAGTAATTCCTGTTAGGACGGGCCGTGCCGCCGTATGCTGTGCGAGCAGCAGCGAGGGGCTACGGTTTCCATTTCCAAGGAGGTATAATGTCAGTTGATCTGATGAAAGGATGATATTGGCGGTGGGGAGCCGAGGCTAAAAACTCACCCGAAGAGCCCCAAAGGCTCTTGAAGTTGACCGAATACTCAGTGCCATGTTTGAATAAGTATGTGTGAATAGAGAAAAAGCTTCTAGCTTTGGCGGAGCATGCAATTGACTGCTCTTTAATGTGTCCGAGTTGTCGATTGTTCGACGAACCGCATACAATGAGAGAAAAGCAGGCGGAGGGTGGATGGCGGAGACACGCGGGGTAGCTTCTATTGTCCGAAGCAATAAAGCTTGTGAGCCAATGCGAGAGCAATCGTCGATGGCTTTCTAGTCCAAGTAAAAAAAAAATCAACCCCAAAAAAAACTTCAAGAAGGTCAAATGGTGATCGGATAAGCTCGTGGGTTGGCTTGTTTAAACCTCCTTCGAAGAACCCGAGTGCCAGCTTCTCCGCTTCGACCTGCAAGCACCATTCCAGAGCTCCAAAGGCATGCACAGGCAGCTCTAAGCTTCGCGAAGCCGAGGAAAGCCGCCCATTGACAAAACCCCCCGGCTGTGGCTGCGGACGAATGGTTGACATTGAGCCTACCCGCTGGATTGGCCAATGCAGATGCCCCGCATTGCCCACCCATTCCACAGGACCAATTCCCCAGCTGTCCCCACTAGACCTGCCCATGAAATGCTTGGCGGCGTGGGAAATGGCCTCGGCTTTGCTCAGGCGTCATCCCATCCAGGGTCACCACGTTTTAACCCTAAGGTCCTAATATCGGAGGGCACGTCGGCGGGGCGGAAGACGGCTCACCTCGGTATACCTACGGTGCACGAACTTTCCATTCGGTACGCCATATCGGGGTTGCTCATGTGCATGTCTGGGATTACTCAGTTCGACAAAAGTTGATGCTCCGGCTTTGCCACAGATGACAAAACTCGG
This sequence comes from Pseudohalonectria lignicola, assembly GCA_003049395.1. Taxonomy (NCBI): domain Eukaryota; kingdom Fungi; phylum Ascomycota; class Sordariomycetes; order Magnaporthales; family Ophioceraceae; genus Pseudohalonectria; species Pseudohalonectria lignicola. The sequence continues at coordinate 184,665 of PYSP01000016.1, forward strand.
CAGGTCCGCCCTAGACGATTTCCCTCTCGACAATCGGGACCATCCCACACCGTGAACATCATAGCTCTGCGGGTAGGCCAGACTGCTCATCCCCGACTAACGACGATGTTCCGAACGCTCCCAGCCCGCGTCCTGCGCAGGACGCCGTCCGCCATTTCCAGACGGTCGCCTACAGCAACAATCCCAAGAAGCGCACGCCTCCTCTCAACTACACCCTGCTGCAGAATGGCTGCCCCCACGGCCCTACCTCCTGTCGACCCGCCCCTCTCGACCGCCCTCCCCTCGGACGCCTTCCAGCTGCTCCCCGAGGCGAAGAAGGCCGGGGCGGCCGAGGATGCGCTCTACGAGCAGCAGATACGGGACGTGGAGGCCTGGTGGGCGAGTCCCCGGTACGAAGGGATCAAGAGGCCGTACTCGGCCGCCGACGTGGTCTCGAAGCGCGGGTCACAGATGCAGTCGTACCCGAGCTCGACGATGGCGAGGAAGCTCTGGAATCTGATCAGGGAGAGGCAGGCCAAGGGGGAGCCGATACACACGAGTACGTTTCCCGCCTCGCCATCCTCGGATTGCGCCCCGCATGCGGCCATGATTCGTCTTTCTCCTCCCCTTGCAGTAGCGGCGGTTGGCTGACAGTTTCGCCGCAAAACGCTGCACACACGATGACGACAGTGGGCGCCATCGACCCGATCCAGATGACCCAGCAGGCGCCTCACCAAGAGGTCCTCTACGTCTCCGGCTGGGCCTGCTCCTCCGTCCTGACCACGACGAACGAGGTCTCGCCGGATTTCGGCGACTACCCCTACAATACGGTGCCGAACCAGGTTCAGCGCCTAGCCAAGGCGCAGTCGATGCACGACCGCAAGCAGTGGGACGCGCGGAGGAAGCTCTCTCCGGCGCAGAGGGCGGAAACGCCCTACGTGGACTACCTGCGGCCCATCATCGCCGACGGCGACACGGGCCACGGCGGCCTGAGCGCGGTGCTGAAGCTGGCCAAGCTCTTCGCGGAGAACGGCGCCGCCGCCGTCCACTTCGAGGACCAGCTGCACGGCGGCAAGAAGTGCGGCCACCTGGCCGGCAAGGTGCTCGTGCCCACGGGCGAGCACATCAACCGCCTGGTCGCCGCCCGGTTCCAGTGGGACGTCATGGGGGTGGAGAACCTCGTCATCGCGAGGACGGACTCGGAGAGCGGCAAGCTCATCTCTTCGGCCGTGGATGTGCGCGACCACGAGTTCATCCTCGGGACGACGGACCCCTCCGCCGGGAGCTTGGCCGAGGCGCTGCAGGCCATGGAGAGGAAGGGCGCCGGCAGCGCCGAGGTCGACGCCTTCGAGGCCGCCTTCGTCAAGGGCACCAAGCTCGTCACCTTTGACGAGGCCGCCGTCGCGCACCTGCGGAGGGTCGGCGCCGAGGAGTCCCAGATCAAGGCGTATGAGGACGCCGTCCGGGCGGACAGGGACATGTCCATCACGGAGAGGCGGAGGCTCGCCAGGGCGTGCCTCCCCGCCGGCTGCGCCGAGGAGGTCTACTTCGACTGGGATGTGCCCCGGACCCGCGAAGGGTTCTACCACTTCAGGGCGGGAATGGAGGCGGCTACGAAGCGCGCCCTCGCCTTCGGGCCCTACGCCGACCTGCTCTGGGTCGAGACGGGCGACCCGCAGGTCGAGGTGGCCGCCCGGTTGGGCCGCGCCGTGAGGGCCGCCCACCAGGGCAAGGGCCTCGTGTACAACCTATCCCCCTCGTTCAACTGGGCGGGCCACGGCTTCACCGAGGAGACGCTCCGGAGCTTCGTCTGGGACATCGCCAAGGAGGGGTTCGTCCTGCAGCTCGTCTCCCTGGCTGGCGTGCACAGCAACGCGGCGGCCACGTGCGAGCTCGCTAGGGACTTTAGGCGCGACGGGATGCTGGCCTACGTCCGGCTCGTGCAGAGCAAGGAGAAGGACCTCGGCTGCGACGTGCTCACCCACCAGAAGTGGAGCGGCGCCAGCTACATGGATGGGATCCTGGGCGCCATCCAGAGCGGGAGTTCAAGCGGTAAGAGCATGGGCGAGGGGAGTACGGAGGGGCAGTTCCATTGAGGAACCATAGGTGATGTATAGATCTGTTTCGTTTGTGTCCAGTCATTATTGCATGTAGGTTAGGCGTTGAGGGGGGAACACGGTCTGGCAATGCGATTTGATTGGATAAAATTGCCAAATCCAAAAAATTTACCAGCCCGTCGGTGAAATGGATGTGTTAGAGAGTTTGCTAGGACCGTAACAAACAAAATTGTGCGATGCAATATGCAATCAAACCATAACAAAAGGGCAATGGGAAGAAATGTTTCCATCAAGCAGAGGCTATCTCCCTGCATTTAGGAGAAGTCTTCGAAAAATTGGCAGCTATGTACTTTGTAAAATCATCGAACATAGCAAAGAACCACCAAGAACGCAAAAACAAATGACGAAAAGCCCTCCGCAAGAATCAGACGCTTTTTTCTTGTCCTTTTTTGTCAAACGCAAAAACAATCCCGAAATTCGAGTCCGAATCCAAACCAACAGGAATATTTAATCCCGGGACTCGCAAAGCCCAAAGCCCAAAGCCCAACGGCAAACGCACTCCCGCAGCGAGCACAGTCCGGGGTCCCGTTTTCCGGCCGTCATCCCAAGGCCCAGCCCCTTTCTCACTACTTGGACGACGTACTGACTCCCCCCCTCCCGCCGACGGCGCCCATGGCCGCTCTCTGGGCGCCGCTGACCCCGCCGCCCGCGACCTCGGGCAGGGGGCGGCCCTTGCCGGCAGGCCAGGGGACGAAGCCGACCTCGGCCAGGAAGCGGAGGTACCTGCCGACGTCCCCCCTGCCGATGCCGTAGCCGGCGCTCTCGTCCACGCCGGTCCAGTTCTCCGCGTCCGACTTGAGCACGGCGACGGCGTGCTGGTCGTCCAGCTCGGGCGCCTTGGTGTTGGCGGGCAGGTCCGTGATGCAGAGGTGGAAGAGCGGCAGGAGCGCGTGCTGCTCCTGGTCCTTCTCGGCCCCGCCCGCCGAGACGTACCGCTCCAGCTCCTCCTTCCAGGCCGCGTACGCCACCTCGGGCACACGGTAGCCGTAGTACTCGAGCAGGGAGAGGTACTCGCTCATACGGAGGCGCGGGTGGCCCGTCACGTGCACGACGCTGACCCCGCCCGGGAGCGGGTTGAGCGCCGCGGCGACGACGACCCGGGCCACGTGGTTGACGGGTACCGAGTTGACCGTGTTGATGATGCGGGGCCGCGACCCGAGTTGGATGCAGCCCTTGAGGAAGCGGATGAGGAAGTCGTCCGTGTTGCAGCAGCCCGACTCGGAGTCGCCCAGGATGTAGCCCGGCCTGATGACGGAGCCCCGGAGGCCTCTCCGCCCGGCCTCCCGCACCAGCTGCTCCGAGATCCATTTGGTCTGCCCGTATCCCGTCGACAGGCCCGTCCTGCTACCCTCGAGGTCGTCCGATTCCGGCACCGCGCCCTGGCCCGTGCTGATCTGCCTCTCCGACAGGCGCACGTAGTGGTCGTTGTCCAAGACCGACGTCGAGCTGACGAAGGTGAACAGCTTCGGCCTCCCCTCGTTGCAGAGCCGCATCGCGTCCACCGTCGAGAGCACGTTGGCCGCCAGCATGTCCTGCCACCTGCGTACCCAGTGCACCGTCGCCCCGTTGTGGATCACCACGTCCACCTCCCGCGTGAGCCGCTCCCACGCGGCCTGGTCGATGCCGAGCTGCGGCTTGGTGAGGTCCCCCACCACGCACGACAGCCGCCCGTCCCACTCGTCCTGCCAGATACCGTACGCCTGCAGGGAACGGTGGAGGCGCTCCGTGGCTGCCTTGACATCCTTGGCCCGCACGTGCGCGATCACCCGGACGGACCGGCTCGTTCGCTGCAGTATGTCCCGGATCAGGTAGGCGCCCAGGAAACCCGTCGCGCCCGTGAGAAAGACGGTCGGCCGAGATGAGGCTCGGATGGTGGAGTGGTCCGCAGACTGATACTTGGCGGGGAGCTGCCTGATAAGGTCGTCAAGAGCCTTGCCGTACGAGCTCTCCTCCCCTGCCGCCGCCGTGCCGTTGACACCGTTGGTCCCGTTTGCAGCGTATCCGAGATGCTTGTCGACCTGGGCACTGAAGCCGGCCAGTGTGGGGTGCTCGTAAAGGGTGTTGATGGAGACACTGGCGCCCGTCTCCTTGCGGATGTCCAACAACATTTGCTGGGCGAGGATGCTGTGCCCGCCGAGGTCGAAGAAATCATTCTCGGACGTTACCGTCTTCTCGTTAAGTCCCCGGATCAGCGTGGCCCACTTAGTCGCAACAATGCGCTCCGTCGCCGTCAGGGACTCCCATCGCTGGAGGTCCTCGCTCGACGCCTCCTCTGTCTGCTCCGCAATGTCGGGGAACGGCAAGTTCGGCTTGTCCACCTTGCCGTTCGGGTTCAGCGGCAGCTTCTCCAGCACGATGTAAATGCTGGGGATCGCATAGCTGGGTAGCCGGCCCTTGAGGTGGTCTCGCAGCTCCGTCTGCATCCGCCTGAATCGCTTGAAGTAGACTTTGGTCGGACCGATGTCCGTGCCCTTGTCGTCTTCCACCTCTTCGTGGCCCTGAGCCTTGAGCCAAAGTGGCCACTCCTTCAGCTCTGGCACAACGTAACTGACCAAGGTCGGCTCCTCGTTCTTGTCCCTCCTAACGAGAGTCTTGCAGTCCCGGACGAGTGAGCTCTGGCTGAGGTTGCTGTCGATGTCGTTCAGCTCGATCCGGAACCCCCTGATCTTGACCTGGTCGTCTGCACGTCCCGTGCACTCCACATCACCTGTTTCCAGATACCTCCCCAGATCCCCGGTGCGGTAAAGCCTGTCCCGGGGCCCTTGGTAATACTTCCGCCACGGCTGATCCTGACTGCTCGTCTTGTCGGCCTCCACCCACTTGTTGTTGTCGACGAACCAGTTCATCAGGAACTTCTGGTCGTTCAGGGCCTGGTCCCCCTTGTACCCCTCCGCCAAGCCGGCCGCCCGCACGTAGATCTCTCCGACCTCGCCGACCCCGCACAGTTTAGTCCTGTCTTCCCTATTCACGACCAACAGCTGCACGTTCTGCATGCCGGTACCCGCGGGGACCGTGTCTCTCAGCCTGTCCAGGTAGGCTGGGTCCTTTGCGCGGCAGGGGATGCTGTAGTAGCTGACGGCCCGCTGTGTCTCCGTGGTGCCGTACATGTTGATAATGTTAACGTTGGCAGCCAGCTCCCGCAGACTCCTGCAGTCTCGCTTGGTGAGCACGTCGCCAACGAAGAAGGCGCTGCTGAGGCTAGGGAACTGTGCACTCGCTCCGCCGACCAGGATCTGACCCATGGCCGGGGTAAGGTGCGTGACTGTCGGCTCAAACTCGCGGAACCACTCGGCCAGGCGCTCGTGCGCGATATTCTCCTTAGAAGGCACCAATAGACGGGCCCCCAGGAAGAGCGGCGTGAAGATGTCGCGCTGCACAGGGTCATGGGCGATTCCGGAGAGCAGAGTGAAGCGGCTCTCCTCGCTGAGGCCAAAAGTCTCCGCCATCCAGGCGAAGTAACGCGCCAGGCTGTAATGCCTCCCCAGTACTCCCTTCGGCCTCCCTTCAGAGCCGCTTGTAAAGCTGAGCGTCGGGTTCGAGTCAGGCCCGACCAGGACGCCTGCCGGTGGTGAGGAGGCCTTGGCCCGGACTGACTCGAAGACATCCTTGCCGCCGCTGATTGAGCTGCCCGAGAGCGTCCCGTCGTCCTTTAGCCGCAGCGAAGGCACCTCTGCCTTCAGCTGCAACTCCTCGTCGATGTACTTGCGCACCACCGGCGCAAGCGGGCCGGCCTCGTCTGTGGCTCGTGCGATATTGACCAGGGCGCGGGGCTCGGCCACCTCGAGGTATATCTGTTGCCTTGCTGGAGGGTACAGAGGGTCAAGAACGCTAAATGTCGCGCCGGAAGCCTGCAGTATTACAGGGACAATGCTGTCAGCACACGATTTCTTATTCTCCCTTTCCCAAGCCCCAAGCCGCCAGGAGTGCCCTTACCAGCGTCCCCATTATGCTGACCACCAGGTCAACCGACCTGTGCGCCCAGATCATGACCACGTCGCCGTTCGTCACCCCGGCATCGTGGAGGTAATGGGCGAGCACATTAGAGGCCTCGAAGATTTGCCTGTATGTGAACGCCCTCTCAGGAGCCTCGGAGGACTTAGTCTCTACGACGCACACGCGATCCGGGTGCCTCTGCGCGTTCGCCGAGAAAATCTCGTGGATGGCCCCTACGTAGCCCGACCAGTCAAGGTCGACCGTCGGGTCGGGGAGTTGTGCCATTGTGGACGCAGCGGGGGACTCGTTGATGTTAGGTTTCGGTGGTGGGGTCGGTCAGTAGGCGGGGAGGGACAATTCTTGGGAGGGAAGGCGATTGTTCAGAATACTGTCGCCCAGAGAAGCTATTCCAATGCATAATTGGGTTGGAAACGATCCATCTCAGGAGGCATTACAGCGATGACACATCCTTTTGAGCAATTTGAGCTTCATGCAGAGGGGAAAATCTTTTTTTGATTGCTTGCGAGATCGGCTATGCAAGTACTCCGTAGGTTGGAGTCAATATGATGCGGGGCAAAGCTTTTCGCCCTGGATGGAGGGGAGGGCCTAGTAATTGGTGACTCAATCACTCAACCCGCTCTCTGGGGCATGCATTGTCCAGTCAGGTCTCTGGAAGCTGTTGTGACTTCCCACCTATCCGCGATCGTCGAGCTGCCGCTGTCAGTGTCAGTTGAAGATTTCGCGAGCCCGCACGCGGGCAGCTGCCCAGGTAGGTAGGTACGCCACCAGCCTCCGAATCACATCCGGTTACGACTCAACTAGATTATGGATACAGTACCTAGGTGGCGCAGCGGGCAGTTCGCAGCCCTAACGGCCGCAGCCAAATCTCACTAATACGTACATTGAATGTAGTAAGCAGCTAGAATTGGCATCAAGAAGCCTCTAACAGAAAACCTTGCTTCTACGGAAGTGCTTGATCCTATCTTGCTGGGCCACTTCTCGGCGTCTGAACGAGGTTTGATGCCACTGAATTCGGTATTCACGGTATCCTAGACGCCCACTTACACGCTCGCCTACACCATCTCTCAATCTCTTGGAGTCTCGTCCATATAGACCGCAACGAAGCAGAATTCCAAGGGCCGCTAAGGAGGATTTGCACACGTAATGAAGTAAAGGACAAGGGCATCCTTCCCACATGCATCACAACAAAAAAAAGCAAACAAAAAAGTAGGCTCAATTTCCTCAGCACCAACTGTCCATGGCCAGACCCACTCAACACGACACGGCCAACCGGGGTCTCCTCAATCCAATCGGGTCTTGTTCGCATTGTTCATGGGGGGAGCGGTCCCCGGACCCTCTGGGGTGACGTACGCCTTAGTCAAGCCGCCGTCAACGACGAAGTCGTGGCCGTTGACGAAGCTGCTCTCGTCCGACGCGAGGAACAGGACCGCTTGGGCCTGCTCGATGGCCTCGCCGAAGCGGCCCATGGGGAAGTGGATCTCGCGCCGGTGCCGCTTGGCCTGGTCGTCGCCGAGCCAGTCCTGGAGGAGCGGGGTGTTGAGCGGGGCCGGGCATAGGCTGTTGAAGCGGAAGCCCTCGCGCGCGTGCACGATGGCCAGCTCGCGCGTCAGGGCCAGCACGGCGCCCTTGGACGCCGTGTAGGCCAGCTGCGGCGTAGCGGATCCGACGAGGGCCACGACCGAGGCCGTGTTGATGACGGAGCCCTTCTTCTTGTTGTGTCGGCGCATCGAGAGCACCGCATGCTTGCTGCCGTACCAGACACCCTTAACGTTGATATTATGTGTCAGATCCCAGATGTGCTCGGGGGTGTCGATCGCGTCGGCGTCGTCGGCGTGCATGATTCCCGCGTTGTTGAACATGACGTCCACGCCGCCCCAGGCGTCCAGGCTATCCACCATGGTCTTGACCTCTGCTTCCTTGGATACGTCGCACATCTGTAGGACAAGGGGGGAGCCACGTCAGCTGCCTCAGCAAGGGGGCGAGGCGGGGGAAAAGGCGCCCGTGTGAATAGAGGCACATGATGAGACGCTCGTAGTTCCTTACCATCGTCTCGACACGGGCGTCCGGCACCAACGACTGGAGCTTGATGAGGGCCTTGACAAGAGCATCTGATGAGATGTCCGACAATAATACGCGGGCGCCCTCCTTGGCAAACAAAATGGCGGTTTCCAGCCCAAGTCCACTGTCATTGTATGGTCAACCAACTTCTCCCTGTAGCCTTGGCCCAGCCTACTGTGCTTATCGGTGGATACATGTACATGGAGATGTCCAACTTACCCCGCCCCGCCGGTGATGATAGCATTCTTGCCTTGGAGACGACCTCGTGGCTCGGCCATTGTTCACTTCTCGAGATGGACTTGGGGAACGAGGCGTTGAAGAGGTAAAGGACAAAGGTGGTGCAGCCGGAGATCCTCGACTCGTTCGATGGTGGTTTGGTGCTGTGATTAGAGCAGCAACGGAGAAGGTGTCAGGTCAGAAATTTGGGCCAGGGACTGGACGGGTTTGTTGAGCAAGCTGGCACGTTCGACTGAACGAGGGCAAGATGGAATTGAAATACCGAGTGTCACGACAGTTTCAAGAGAAATCCGGGGGAAAAAGAGCTCCCGCTATTGGTTTCCTTCACTACCTTGTGCCTCACAGCTTTCTCTAGGGTTGCCAGCAGGTGACCTGGAAAAGGTCCGAAAACGGCCGTTTGGTGATGGCGATACATGTGCCATAGGCGGCGCAGCCAGCCAACTCGCTTGTACCTTCCTGACTCTCGAAACACTGGATCTTATCTCATTGAATGCATCATGATGCCGCAGTCGGGCTACTTCGGGGAACCCTGCCCGCATCCTTTTCGATCAGATCGGGTTGCGGGGGTGCTTCGGGAGGTAAAACTCAGAATCAGATGAATTTCTTGCTCGCTCGTCCAATCCGAAGAATGCGGTTGACAAAAAGTCGACAATGAATCTCGCCATTGCTGCATGCCGCTCAGTAACAAGAGACCTGCAATGGGATGGTTTGAGAAGCGGATGGCATAAAGCTCCCCGCACTGCGAAGAGTGGCGGCATCTGGACCGGCGCTTGTGGTCACCAGACCTCCCCGATCCATTGACGGTGGGGTTACGAGATTCAAAGAACACTGAAGCCCTCCCGCCGAGCTCCTGCGACATGCGACCAGAATATTCCAATTTAGGGGCTCTTTGGTCCACTCTTATCTCACATGAATCGTGACCACCAGCGGGGACACTAGTTTACATTGGCGCTAGATCATCCAAGCATGATTGAAGAATTAACCCAGCAAGCGCGAGTGCTGTGCCAACGCGGATAAGTAATCACTTAGGTGTAAGAAAGGAGGATATACCCAATATTTGGCTTCATGGCTTTTAACATTCCACTACGTGTCTGGTATCTGATACCTAGGTACAGTCCAGGGACAACCGAGCCACCGCCCGGCTCATTCCAGATTGCAGTTCCCGTGACACCAACCGAGACGCGCTGAACCGTAGGTACCTCTGCGAGGGGCCAAATGTACTGACGTCAGCGCTCTGAAACCGTTATCGCGGTGGATACAAGCGGCGCTACCTCGAGCAGGCTGGCACCCCCCATACCCAACCCCGCTTGCCAGCTTCAGGAGCTCTGTCGTCGGCTGCTGCCAGCCTGTCTCCTCCAGTCGCCATAACCTCTGGCGCCTCCCCCGGAATAGCGAGGATTCATGTGATATCCAACTCGCAGCAACTAACCTCACACCTGAGTACAAGACACTTCAGCATGGCGCCGTCGCAATCCGATTCAACAGCGGCCAAGGAGGTCACGCTCGAGTCGCTCCCGGACCTGCTCGCCAGCGACACCAAGGTCAAGCTCGCGGGCGTGGATGTGGACGGCCAGCTACGGGGCAAGCTCGTGTCCAAGAAGAAGTTCCTCTCCGTCGCCAAGGAAGGGTTCGGCTTCTGCTCCGTCGTCTTCGGCTGGGACATGCACGACATGACGTACGTGCAGGAGCTCAAGATCAGCAATGCCGAGAACGGCTACCGCGACCTCATCGCCGTCCCGGACCTGTCCAGCTTCCGTCGCATTCCTTGGGAGGGCAACGTCCCCTTCTTCCTCGTCAGCTTCCTGGACCCGGACACGAACGAGCCGGTGTGCGCCTGCCCGCGCGGCCTGCTGAGGGTGCAGCTGGACAAGTTCCGGGAGAAAGGCTACGACGCCATGGCTGGAGGTAGACCTACTTTGCAGAACCGACGGGTTTTGCGCCTCCTCCGGAGTCCCAAAGAGAATGCTTTGTCGCTGACATGTCAATGAGTTGCCTGACCTAAGCCGAATACGAATTCTACCAGTTTAGGGCGCCCTCCGACCCCGGCGCATCGTACGCGTCGACCGCCGCGTACCTCCGCGAGAACCCGCCGCACTCTCTGCCGTCCCTCACGGAGGGCATGTTCGGCTACAGCCTGACGCGGCCGGTGCACAACCAGGAATATTACTACGACATCTTCGACACATGCGAGCAGTTCAACTGCAACATTGAGGGATGGCACACGGAGAGCGGGCCGGGAGTCTTCGAAGCCGCGCTGGAGTTCGGGGAGATCAAGGGCATGGCCGACAGGGCGAGCCTATTCAAGTATGACGCCGCTAATTGGCCGCAATAGCCTTCCCCCTTCGAAATTGGATCAAGCAAGAAGGGGGTTTTAAGCAGTGCCCATCACTAAAAACCCCATCTAGGTACGTCGTCAAGTCGGTCGCGACAAAATACGGCATCACCCCCTGCTTCATGGCCAAGCCGAAGCAGGGACTCCCCGGCAACAGCGGGCACATGCACGTGTCCATAACGGACCCCTCGAGCGGCAAGAACCTCTTCTTCCGCGAGACGCCCGACCCGAACGCCCGCTGGCCCGACATCGCCAACCTCTCCGACCTGGGCCGCCACTTCCTCGCCGGCCTCCTGGAGGGCCTGCCGGACGTGATGCCGCTCGTGGCCCCGACGATCAACAGCTACAAGCGCCTGGTGGAGAACTTCTGGGCCCCCGTGACCGTCTCGTGGGGCCTGGAGCACCGCGCCGCCTCGATCCGGCTGATCGCCCCGCCCACGAGCAAGCCGGGCGCGACGAGGTTCGAGATACGCGTGCCGGGGGCCGACGCGAACCCTTACTACGTCCTGGCCGCCGTCTTGGCCCTCGGCTGGCGCGGCGTCGAGCGGCGGCTCGAGATACCCTGCCCGCCCCTGGGGAAGGGGGACGAGGTCGGCGGCAGGTCCGACATGGGCGTCCGGCTGGCCAAGGGCCTGCGCGAGGCCAACGACCGGTTCACGAGGCTGGGCAGCGTCGCGCGCGAGGTGTTTGGGGACGACTTCGTCGACCACTATGGCGGGACCAGGGATCATGAGGTCAGGCTTTGGGAAGAGGCTGTGACGGACTGGTGAGTCATCATGTTCTTCGTTTTCGTCTTCCTCTTCCTTTTTTTTTTGTAGCTTCCTGTTCTTTACTTGCTTGCATGGCCTTTTAGTTCGACGGGCAAGCTGACCAGTTTCTTTCGTGACTTCCAGGGAGATGAAGAGGTACATTGAGACTGTTTAAGATGCAGTTAAGTAGCTCCCAAGGTAGGTTTGGTCCGCCGCCTGACCGCTTGAAGAATGTTTTCCTTTGCTTGACCCCGTCAGATCGCCACGATATCCCATCTGTTTACAACTGGTGTTGAACGAGGTCTAGAATCTATTTGTAATTTTTGAGACACATGCTCCTTTCTCACGGTCGGTCATGATGTAGGTCGGTAGGTAGATATATATATATATATATAGCCGCATCATTTTGTTGTATCGACATTCCCCTCCACATGAGCCATAAGCGACAGACTGCCCGCATGGGGGCCCAAGCAGCGAGATGATTCCGGACTAGGTTGTCATGCCTTGTCTTACGCACCAAACAGCCCACTCATCAGCGAGCCCTTATTCCGTCAGCTTCGTTAGCACCAGCTAGGTAGGTACACTGCGCGTTCCCTCCGGGTCCCCTCAATCCATCACCCAACCGCCTAGCCACTGAGGGAGCCGACGGGACGGGCCGATACCGCGATGCCTTGGTGGTGATTAAGCACAACTCGCCACACAGTGAGTATTACCACCCTCCTTCTTAAGTTCTGAAAGCGGCACGGTGAGCCTACGCTCTTCTTGCTTCCTATCATGGCGGCTCCACTCCCAAGGGTTAGTGTTCAGTTCAAGATGTCCAACTTCGTCCAGACTGCATCCAAACTGCCGATACAATGCATTATGGCTTTAATATTTGCCTCCCAAATAGAATTCGAAGGAACAGCTTGGATAAAAACATTAGCACTAAATACAACAGGATATCGAATCTTGCGTGTTGTTACAGGTTCCTTTCTTTGCCACTTTTTGTTTTCCCTTTCCGCCGTCACAACGCCTGGCCAATGACCGCCTGTTCCCTCGCATCCCTGGTATCTGTGCCTCCCAGGCTCGAATCCCTCCCCAGCGTGTCCATCCCCAGCTCGGCTTCCTCCCACTCGACGGAGACCTCCTCCGTCTGGATGATCTTGCCCGGCGGCGGCTCCGGCGTGGCCGCCATCTTGCGGAACCACTCGTCGGTCGAGTCCCGGTTGCGCCTGTTCGTCCACGAGTAGGCCCACGACATGGACAGGCGCGAGGCCCTCCTGCTGCCGCCGTTGCCCATGCTGCTCCGATTCGGGTGGTTGTTGTGGATGTTGCTGCTCGCCGACGTGGACCTGGGCCGCGACGAAATGATCGTGCTGCTTCGGCCCGTGGAGCTGAGGTCACCCGTGTACATCATGTGCGGGCGGTAGAAGAAGCGGACGGGCGGCGGCCGTGGAGGCGTGTCTCGGATGAGGGCGCGGAGTATGGGGATCGAGGCGGCCATTATGGTTATGGCGCTCTCGGCCGTGCCGAGGATGGAGAGCCAGATGCCGCTGACTAGTGCCGGTTGATTGGTAGGTTAGGATATACCACAGGCATGTTATGTATTACAGGGATCTGGCCCCGGGGGGTACGCTTACTTAAATCGAAATGGTTGATAGCCGGCAGCTGGGTGATTTTGATGAGCGACATTGCACCGGCACTGACGGACACATAGGTCAGTGGCAGCCCCATCACCATCAGTGACTGTGGTTCAGAGCATAAGAATTGAAGACTCACAAAACACCCATGCTCATGGCGAGCATCACGCCCACTTTCTCCTTCTTGTTCATCCTGAGCTTCCAGATGATCCTCCAGGGCAGGATTGCCAGGATTATATCCATCGTTCCCGAGTATGCTATGCGTACCGACAAAACAGAGTCAATATCTGGGTCGACCTCCACTGGGCTGGGCACAAGAAGCAGCAAACTTGAAATGGCAAGGCGATCATGCGGCGGTCATGGTGTATGGTAGGGATGCGCTTGTATTCCTCTTTCCACACTGCTCCCCCTCACCCCTGTCATGTTGTCTTTGGTTTGTCCGCACTGGAGTCGTCACACACTCCTTACCTGCGGTGAAGACGTTATACTGGATGATGAACTCCTTGGGCCAGCACCTCCCTTCCATCATAGGGTTCCACAGCTTCGCGGCGGGGGTGCACTGTATGTATGTCGACAGAGCGGCGAACCCGAGGGCGATGTTGATGCTGATGATGATGAACCATATGAAGATCCTGGTCCAGCCGTCCGAGATGCGCAGGACGGTAATGCCGAACGAAGTCTTACTCCACATGGCGGCCAGGATAGAGAAGAAGCCGCTCGTGTTGGACATGAGGAGGAAGGTGGACAGGTCCTTCGGGTGGAAGTCCCAAATATGCTTGCCGTAGCCGATCGTGGTGTTATACGACACCATCGCCGACTGCACGAGCAAGGAGACCTTTTCGGGTATTGTCTGTCAGCTTGCCGATTTACTTTGCCCAGAATGTGACGATGTGTAGCCCTTCCTTCTTCCTTACCCAACTGATTATCAGAACATGGTCGTCCCACCAAAGCCCCCTGTGACGGAGGAACTTGCAGTAGATGCGAAGGCCCAGAAAGCCCGCCGCCAGACAGGTCAGGGTCCACACAGCATAGTTGAGCTGCGGGCCGAAGTCGTCGTGCGGGAAACCGCTGAAGTCAAACGGCCAGCCGTTCCACTCACCAGGTGGAGGGGGGCCGTTCGTGGAAGCCATAGGCAGTGAAACAAAGAGGGAATTATACAAAGAACAAGAGGGAATTGTAGAGAGAATAGGAACGATTGAACGAATAATATAAATGATAGTAAAGGGCAATCAAAACGAATGTGGTTCCTCCTCCACCAACCCAGCCCAGCTCAGCTGTCCAGCCGGTTTGTACACAGCAATGAGAGCGGTATCAAACCTCGTCGTCGTCGCCGTTGGCGCCCTGCACCACGATATCTCCTCGACCAGGAGGCATCCGGATCGATGCGTGAAAGTTCAGATCAGATCCGAAGATGCGGAGAAATAGAGAAAGGGGAAGAAAAAAATTAAGCCAAACTTGTGAATGGAAGCAGGAACACGGCAGGGAAAGATGAACCTTATGGACAAGCCCATCCGATATATTGGGCGGGAAGAGCGGCAGACGAGGGCATGCCTGCCCCAGTTTCCAGATCTCGCATTACGTATTGACTTTTCCTCATGGTTGTACGCAGTAAGGCTCTTCTCCTTACCATCGTATCCGATTCCTCAATTCCTAGTACGCACCCCGGAATCGAAAGAAGAAAAGGTCATAGCACGCCTCCGGGTACCCGGCGGATAAACAGAGGAGTGACAAAATGGCGACGATCCGGAGTGTCGAACCAGAGATTCAATCGCCAGTTCAGCGATGGCGAGTCCCCACTGGCTGAAGGGTTGGTCAATCTGGGGCTTGGATGGGTCCCTTCGGGCCTCCTTCAGTTCGGCTTCAGCTGACAGCTGCAGTAGCTCACCGCTAGGCGAGTCCAGCACAATGCATTGACGCGCTGATGTCTCACCTTTCATGCAAGCACGGCTGGCCCCAACCCCAGATTGTCCCGAATTGCAGATCATTCGAACCACCTACGCCCTGGCAGAGCCCGCTTGGCCTGTGGTCTGCAGGTTTGTGTTTGTCAAGGGGCGATTAGTGGCTGCAATCTTTTCTTTTGCATTCCGACCTGCCCCCTTGTTCCACGAATTTCCCGAACAACGTCGAGCCTCGATGGATGGGAGCCGGCAGGCAATGACGGGTTGAACCATCCAATGGCAGGTTTCCCGCACAGACTCACCTCGTCCGAACTCACCAAGTTCTTGCGCTGTTGAACTGTTTTTCCTGGTTGTCGACGTCGTCTTTCGAAACTCTTTCGGACTTCAGGAGGCCGAGCAGCGTTCTATTTGGATAGAGGCGAAAATGTCTGGGATTTGCCCCTGCAACATCGCGGAGGGTAGCCAGGCATGCTCTCCGCCATTTCGACCAGGACCCGAGAAGGTATTAAATCTGCATTGTGATCTCTTTCGAGTTCCATTGACTCTCAAATTAAAGCCTAGCGTTGCATACCACCATCCGCCTCCCTTGGCGAGTTGGTCTCTTGACGTCTTGGTTGTGCACACAAGCCACCAGGTTTGCCAGCCTTACAATACAACCAGGAAAGAGCCCAACAACATTATCCCATCATGCAGCCCAGCTTGATTCCTGCTCAGACTTGTGGCCTTCTCTATGCCTAGATGAGCTGCAAGCCTAAGAAATATGCCCCTACCAGGCTTCATAATGTCCCCAAACCCGGCTCCATATCTGCTCGCAGTGGGACTTGTTCTTTGCACCCACCTCCTATGGTCCAGGGATGAAACCTCAACGCGGCAGCACTGCAATACGACCGCGTATCAACAAATTCAACACAATGGCTGCTAGAGTTATTTTATTCCGCGCAACAGAGAACACGGGATGTCCATATTCCCCCTCTCCCCACCCACAGACCCCAGAGATGACTGGATCCCCCGCATGGCGAGCTCCTCCCCGGTGCATTTTTGGGTCTTAGAGTGATTTGATGAGTGCTCCACCACAAGCTGTCAAAAGTCTCGGGTAATCGCGTCGAGCCCTGGAAACCGGGTGAGAAGCTGGAGCAACGCCGTCCTCCTTTTGTTTTCCTTACCCCTGTCCCGCTCGTGAACGGCCACCGTCACGCCGCTGGCCCCGAACATCCCCGCAGTAGAACCAACCATTATTGGCCCAGTGATTGGTGCCAGGAGCCCTCCGCTGGCACCTGTAGCTATGATACTGACCCCCAACGTAGCCCAGCACGTGAAAACGGCACGCATAGATGAGCGAGCTCTATGATGTAGTACCTGATCGTACCTGAGTCGCGTAAAGGTCAGGAACAGTCTTCTTAATTTCGCGTTGGCGCTTGGCCCGGTGACCAACAGCCCGAGGAAGATCGCAAAGTCGACGTCGTTCCAGCACATGTCCATGAATTTCCAGCCGCGTCGCAGAGAGTCAAAGTCTGCTTGCATCAGCTTCTGGGCGCCGAAGGGTGTCCATTCATGCACGCAGTATTTATGCTTATAGAAAAGACTTACGATCGTTACACGTAGCTGGCGCGTTAGACCCCGACGAGGTAAGTCCAAGAACCTCTATCCCGATAATGTTTTTCTCGTACTCTATTTTCCACATAGTACCCCTATGCCACGTATCCTACCCACAGATATCCCAATAGACACCTGTGGAGAGCTTTTGCAACAGCGATCTACTCCTGGATTCCCAGACATCTTTTTCGACCAGGCAGAACATAAGGTGCGTACGGAAGATCATTGAATTAAACATCGAAGGGATGGCGTCCGTGCTGATGCTATCCCATGGTATGGGGTCGAGGGGAAGCTCGTATCTTGAGCCGTTACTGGCGAAGGAGCCATAGCTATGGACAGGAGGTGCCCTGACGAGGATGCCGTACCACTGGGGGCCTGCCGTCTTCTCTCTCGGTGCAGACAGAGGGACTGTTGCAATTGGGTCATCAGCTATAAAAACTGTATTCTTTTAGCGCCAATGGTTTATGGGATCAAGGTAAACTCACCGGGGAACTTTCTAAAACGCTCTGCGAACTTCTGAAGCCAGTCTGTCAAACGGACGTATACCGCTCTGCCAAAAGCTGCTATGTCTATCTTGACCTTTGCCCAACAGCCTTGTATGTAGCTGGTCACACCGCTCATATCTGTCTGAAAGGACGGAGCGACGTGCCCACGACCCTCATCCTCACCAGTTGCCACCGGGGAAATGTCCTTCAGCCACGCCGGGGCGCTGTTCCAAGCGTCGCACAGGGCGTCTCTTGCACTGATGATGGCTGAAGTCAGCCAACCCAGGAGGAGAACCTTGCAAACGTCCTTGTAGAGACGGAAGTGCTCGGGCAGGCAGAGGTACATGGTCGCGGTGACTGTGACGATGGTGATGACTTGATGTCTAGGGGCGGTCGTGGCCTAACGTATAAAGCTCCCACCTCTAATCGACGGTCAGTCCCCGACCAATCGAATGATGAGAGTTCTCACCAGCCGCTCGAATAAATTCATAGCTCTGGACGTAGCTGACTCCACTCCAGATCGCGCAGGATGCCGCAGTTTGTCAGTGAAGCTTGCCTTGGGTCCGAAGGTCTGGGGAAGGGTGCTGGGGGATAGAGGTAATGGGTGCGAAAGATTGAGAGATGAAACTGGGAAAGCAAGCGGGAGAAGGAAAATATGTCAGGCAAGCTGAAGGAAAGATGCTTTGGTGCGGGGAGGTGATAATCGTTTGGGCCTGTTGGGCAGGGCTGCAGGAAGAGATTAAGGATCACCACTCACGAGAAGCAGCCCAGGGAAGGATGACTGCCTTGGTTTCTTGGCCATCCGCATCTTTTTGTGCATTGGTCCAAGGCGCAGATTCATTCGTCACCAACCCTTATCGTCGCTCGGATTGGCCGCATCGTTTTCGTGCTTGATGCAGTCACAACACAATGAGGCGACCAACAAGCTTTGGGCGAGCATATCATCGGGGGCCGTCGGGAGGACAGGCCGGTTTGTCCAAAACAAGACTTCCCCGCACCTTGCGCGCCCTCATCTCACAGTTTCTCGACTTGCCTGCTGCTCCAATGCTATCCCAAACCCCCACTGTTATCCCTCCTGAGTATCAGCCCCTTTCCTCGCCTTCTGGATTTGAGCAGCAAAGATGACGACAACTGCCGATAGAATATCTGAGGCGATCCGCCTGATGTCGTGCAAGTCGCAAAGCGATATCCTAGGCGCGTTGTCCACAGCCTTCAAGGCGCCTGCACCTCCCGTTCCCGGGAGAGTCTTCAAGGTAGCCATCGCAGATCTGAAGTTGACACCAGAGGGTTTCCTGGTGTCGCCTCTCTTGAAGCCACCACATCTTAAGATATTACACTACCCGCCGGTGGTCCAGCTACATCGCACTAACCCCAGGCTTCAACCAAGAGCCGCGAGCTTCGAGACAGTCTGGAGGCTCACGGACTTCAACCTCAAAGCGGCAACAAGGACTGACGGATTCTTGGAGAGTTGTAGTTCGTGCGTAGGGACCCTAATGGCCCATCGGTCGAGGATATCGAGCTCCTGATGAAGGCAGCCGGGAAGTGCGGCATCTCTAAAACGAGGGCGGTGATGGGGCGGGCAGAAGAGGTATTGGTGAGTTTTTTGTCTTTATTTCGTGTTTCGGTTAGGAAGTCGGTACTCTGTACCAACTTCCTCATTAACACGCCCTGGCCCGGAAGTGAGTGTGCCACATTGCTGGTGGTAGCACAGGTCGTGGCTCTACGACCCCATTGAAGCTGGCGGAAGACAAGACATGCGAGAGGCATACCTACAGCACATTGAGAGGCTGATGCCCCGCAAACTACCCCCCACAAAACCACATGGCCAAACACCACCATGTCAGGCTTTTTTCCCACTACAGAATTGGGTTTAGCTTGGCAACGCTTTGTGGCCTAGCGTGGTCGTTTGTTGGTCGTTGTTGGCGGTGGTTCGTTTGCTCTCAAGGCCTATTACCAACTGTATCAAATATTGCTCAGTGGTCTGTAATCATATTACTCCTCTGATACTCGACTGTCCTCTGTTCTCGCTCGGAATACCCCTGACAAGTCTCTAGAAACGGACCTCTGCACATGGCGGGCTAACTTTTCCCACCTAAAGCATCGCCACGGAAAGAACCTTTCGCTCAGCGCCCCCGACCTTGTTAGTGCCACCCATTTGCCTTGTCTATAGTTACCCCCCGGGCCGTTATCCACTTCCTGGCTGGCTGCTAATCTCCATTCTGGCACAGATAGCACACATACAAGCGTACCAGCCCACAGCACCACTCTAAAACGTTGCTACCACCTACCTACCTACTATCCATTCATCTATCCACAGATCACGCGCCAGCCCACTAGGTAGGTAGCTCTCTGTCGTCTTTGCCCAGCCCGGTATCCGCAAACATCTGCTTCCCTTAATCCTCGACTACCTACAGACTCGGTGACCGACCTACAATAATTACCTCCAACGACTCAGCCAAGCTCGCTCTATAGCTAGACGCACCATATATGTACTCGAGCATACTCCAAAAGCAGTGCTAGGCAACTCGTCTCCGGCAAATGGTCAAAACGGGGTCTATTATCCGACGAAGAGCTCCTCGATGAGTTCAAACCCCATGCCAAGACACATGGCGGACTCCATGCTGCGCAACGCTTGGCAAAGGACTGCAGACACTCGGAGCCAGGCTTATTCAAATAATTACGAGTTCGTATTTAAATGGGCCATACCCGAGGAGTATGTCTTACATAAAGTCTCTTTGCAGACCTCGATGGATCGTAGGCTTGGAGGGGGAAAGTGTCTTCTTCCAAGTGGTCCAGAGCTTCAATCTCTATTGACTCATGAATTACGACGCTAATTAATTATATCGAGAAAGGGCTCCAGCCTGCTAGCTCTTGGGATTGCCCCTTGGTAATAGGTCTCGGCTTGGATTTTTTGCACGCAATTTTGTACCCAGAGCTCCCCTCGACTGGATTGCTCGCCAGCTTTTTTATGATTGTGTATGGACGAATATTGTTGATGCCGATGTGGTAGAGCTCAAATAATTATACGCGTAGATATTCTGGTAATTATCATTAACTTTGACATCTTTTGTGAGATCGATGATGGAATTGAGACTGTTTTGATTCATCAGTGGCTCGCATATACTAGCTTTCTCTTGAACTAATTACGAGGAATTCAAGGAGTGACGAGATGCGATGGAAGATAGCATGGCCTGGGATACTGCTGAGTTCTGGGAAAGGTGGCACGACGTTGACTGTGGCGAATTGTATAACAAGGCATGGAATGAATTAATTATTGGCTAAGCATAGAGATCAAGGCAGTCGTCGAAAATGAAGCTGTGGCGATGGGTTTATGGTTTTGCGTTGATTAATTAATACTGTAGCCGGGTATCCTAGGTTTGGCATCAAGTACGTCTCGCTAGGTCAAATAATTACGCCTCAACTTACCGTGAACGCCTTACAACCCCCATGTCTAGCTTCACAATGTGGAGGATCCTTTCATTGTTCTTAGGTTAATAATGCTGGATGTGGGAAAGTGAATGCGAGAGTGAAGTACTGCAAAACACCCACCAGAGCCTGAAGCTGGTGAATGGCGCAGGCTATACGGCCGTGGGCGTCGTCCTCGACAGAGGATACCCGAGCAACCGCGCCAGTGCCGACACCATCTTCCATTTCGGCCCTCCGGCGGGCATCTTGCTGGCCTGGGAGATGACGAGGGATCTCTAATTTGTGGGCATGCCCGCTTGGTACCATCCTCCTGACGCTTATCAACACCCCAATTCTATGCCAGAGGAAGCGGGCATGGCAACAAACGGATGTCATTCGCAAGGGATTGCCATGCGCGGTCGCATTCGCCTGCGGGGGCTATAAGGTGCAAAGTAGGACCGAGTAATTAGCGCTGGAGCTGCGCAGAACACGGGCAAGAACGGTCAACCGGGAAGCAATGCCCAGCCAATGCGATCCATACAGCCTATACGTGCAATTAAAAGGGCTTTTGATGAGCCGGAATGGATGAAAGAAGAAGAGAGTTGCTTCGAACCCCTTGAGAGGCCCTTCATCGATGCGGCCCAGCAGCATTGATGACGGTAACTAATCACGTGAAAAGTAGCGCGAGGAGCCTGATTGGTCAGGACCCAAAACGATGGTGTCTCTCTCTCTCTTTGGGAGGGCTACAGGAAGCCACTGAGCATCCGCTGATTCTAAACAACTCTACGGCAACATATGCACCAAGGGGGCATTCTCACTACCTCGAACAAATTAGAAACACGGTGTCATCGTCAGGATAGCTTCAAGTCTAGAGCTTGAGTAATTCCCAAGTGACCCAATGCCAACAACAACACCATCACCTAATTGAACGCCATTTCAGACATCTCAGCGAATCAAGGCTCAAGGCACCGAGATGGGTCTTTGTGCAGTTCCATGAAGGATCTCTTTTTAGATGTGTTTAATGGTCCTGTTTATTGTTCGAGTGAATGCAGATCTGGCAAGCGAAAGCCATCAAATGCCACTGGCATATTACTCCAATAACGGACTTGGAATATAAGTAAGGCACGTCGAGAATAGACCCGAAGTCGACGAAGGCTAGTACCTAGGCTCGGCGTTCGACACTCAGACGCAAAAAGATGCACCCCTCGCTATCGGATCAATGGGTTAAAGGGGTGGTGTCATCGTATGTCACAATCTGAGAATGACGAAACAGGGGCAAAATCTGGCTGTCAACGGGGGTCAAGGTCAACGTAGAACTGTATCTGGAAAGAGACTACAAGAACTCCAAGAGATGCGCAAGTCTCAAACTCTCAAGGTTATTAGACATGTGTAACTTCTAAGACGGCTGTCTACCAAGCCTTCGCCCTTCAGGTTTGTACAGCCGATGTGAGAATAACCATGCGCTCTTTCCATTGGAATAGACGCGATAGGGAACAATCAACTGGGTCAAGTTGAAATCAGAATCAGAAACCACCAACGACCAAACGGCAGCTCTACGGCTCGCTCGCTTACTAGGTGCATTGGGGGAGATTTTTGTGTTGCTAGTGCGCCCCCCCCAAAAAAAACGTTACACTTATGTCGGGTAAATACATAGAGATCTAATGCGTTAACCTTGCCCGAAAGAACATGGTTCCTGATACGTGGGTAACTGAATCCCTAGCTACTAAACTACTTAATTAGGCGAACATATGCCAGCCCCCGTCTGGCCAACCTCTTCGACGTCATCGGGCTACAATGGCAGAACCCAACTTGAGCTGGGTTTGAACATTCCCTAGGTATATGGGTCCCTAAAGACTGCCCTGAACAGTGGGGGACTGGAGGCGTAGGTTAGGTAATGAAACTGAAACCCCCCTGACAAAGGAAAAAACAAGATCCCTTTCAACGGCGGTCATTCGTTAGGGCTACCCGTACAACCGTGAGAAGAGACTAAGAGGCGCCGCTTCCTCGGATCCACGAAAGAACGACAACCATTGAGAACAGACCCATCACCATGAGCGAACCAACAGCGAGTGCGAACGCATGAATTACCTCGATGCCCTCCCCGCCGACGTGCCCTATGAACGCTGCGCCCTCTGGATCAACCGCAGCTCCGAGGCAACCATGAAGAAGTGCTGCAACGGCAACGCGGTGGGCGTCCTGCCCTTCGAGTCGACGGGTCGGGATCCCTGTCTGTACTACTGCAACGTCAGCCTGGTCGTGCACGGTATTTAGTTGTTGTTTGTCGCGTGATGGCGACCTCTACTGGTGCCGAAGGGGTGTAACAGAGTGGGGGGCAACTCGCTTTCAGATGGGCTTCATGAGGCTCGTCTCTTGGATTCTGTCACTAATTACCCCGTGAATCTAATAAACTGGAGCGGTTCGGCTCGGTGCCATGTGGGCAACGGCGGGGAGTTGAGCTAGGAATATCCATACAAAATTCATCAACCTATGACCGGTCAATCTAGTGGTGCGTGACATCACTTTTGTAACATACCTTTAACTCTGTGCGCATCCCTTGCTTTCCGGCGTGGTACTCCATCCGCCGGTTCTTCCTCCTAAACCCCTGAATCTGAAACCCTCGAATCGGGAAGTAGGAGATATCCACCGCCCGCCTTGCCAATCACACTCAATACTGAAAAACAAATTGAACGCCATGATGTTGAACAGTTCCGCCCATGCACAGTCCCAAACCCAGACCAACAATAGCAATGCAAGAGGGTGAAAAAAAAAAAGGGAAAATCTCGGTACCCCTACCGGCCCAACTCGCCCGCCCTCGGAAAACAAAAACTCTCAATGCCTGTGAACAGACTCGGCAGACCTCCGAACGGGGCTGAACTGCGCCGGGCGGGACCGCGAACGCGAATGATGGCCCTCGGGCAGCAGCATGTCCGGGTCGTAGTGCTCTGCGGCGCGGCCGCCGAACGACCGGGCCCGCGGCCTGGGGCTTAGCACCCAGACCGTGTCCCCCTCCCGCTCCTCCTCGTCCAGCCGGCGCCGCCTGTCCGGGCTGGTGAGCAGCCACCCGCGGCTCGCGCTTCGGTGTCCGCCGTCATGCGCCCTATCCTCCAGGTAGCGCGGCGAGGCGCTCCGCCACCGGGGGCCGTGGTGGCGGTGGTTGCTGCGGTGTCGGTGGTCGTCCTCGTCCGCGGACTCCTCATCACTCCTGCCCCGGCTCGGGCTCTCCTCCCGGTCGTGCCGGTGGCGTCGGGCCTGCTCCTGCTCCCGCTTCTTGTCCTTGCGGTCGCGGTACAGCATCCCGAAGGCTCCCACCGCCATGACGCCGCTCGTCACCGCCGCGGCGTAGTGGCCCAGCTGGTGCTTGCCGTGGTGGTGGTTGCGCTTCGTCTTGTCGGTCGCGCGGAGGAACTGGTCGCCCGCGATGGCCGCGGCCGTCACACCGAGGGCGAGGTCGAGATTCTTGCCGAGGGTGAAGGGAGGGAAAGAGTGTTTTGACGAATGGGAATGCTTGCTCATTTGTGGTAGTGGTTATGGAGGAGTTGTTGGGTAGTTGTTAGGTTGTTGTTGGCTCGACGCTTTAATCTTTTATTGCGGTCTTTGCCCTTCTTTGGTGATGTTTGAGTGGATGGTTTGTGACTTGTCTCTCGGCTTTAGGTTTGCTCATATAGTGGTTGACATGAAAGAAGAAAAAGAAGGATCACCAGACTCCCACATTCTGGCCTGTTGCCACTGTTAAGTAGTCCGTCAGTGTCGTGACTCCTCAGTTCTTGTCGCTCGGGCCATGCGGCTCTATCCAGAATGTAATCAGTGCCCAGAAATTCGGTGGTGCTGCGAGGTTCCGGGATCGCCATACGCGAACGCTTTCCATGGTTTAATTTGATAGGTCATGCGACTTCCAAGCCCCGTGGACGGGGCTCGCCATTTTCGCCCGCCGTCGCCGGCACTGTGCGCTGAGGAGGGGACGTACCGAGAAAAGTGGCCTGCTGCATGCAGGCAGCTTCTGGGTCATTCTACTGTATGGTCTGCACCTCGCGTCCTCTTCATCACCCGCCCTCGCTCTGTTTCGTCAGCACCCGCATTAGCGCCCCCCTTAGTCTCCTTCAGCCTCCACGTTTTCCTGATTATAAGTTATGCCCGTACGAGTGAAAACATTAGCGCAGCGACGAAAGTGAGGCGGATCACAGGTTTGAGGAGTTTCACATGTACCTTTCTTCGAACTCAGCCCGTTTGGTGAGCCGATGGCGGTTACTGCCGACGCCGACACCGGTGGCCCGGCCGCAGAGCCTCAACTCTGTACCCAATCGACATCTCGGAGGCTGAGTCGGGGCACAATGCGTCAGTATCGTCACACGACCATCGTTAACCTCTTCCTGGCTATCCTTCTAGGCAGCCACCCTCTGTTTGTATCAGATCAGGCATACTGATGCTTGGAGGTTCCTTCATACGGCCACCAAAGGCGTCCGCACGGCAAGTACAGAACTACCCTGAGGGGAAGTCGAAAGTGAACTATGCTGTCAACAAGATCATCACAGTGCATACCCCAGTGTAACATTTCTCACATATGAGCCCAGAGTGACCTAGTAGGCCACAACTCCATCCGTCGAGGAATCCCAATAGTGCTCACACGGTTCCTGCTGCTGGAAGGCCTGGCACCGTTACAGAGTAAAGGCATGCGGGCATATATCTAACATGAGACCAATAGGATAGCTTTGCGGCATCTCTGGTCTTTGTCGTTGGACTTGGCCAGAGAGGGTTTCGTAGCTGTAAGGAAGGCAAAATTGCGGCTGAGAACCAACAATGACATCTTCCATCTTCCAACATCCGCTATCAACCAAGCCGGCGAGTGGACCTGAACGATATTCATCATTTGGCAGTCTTGAAGGCTCGAGGAAAAGGCCATCTTTGGTGGCTGAGCTGTGGCAATGTCCGCAATTGGGCTGCTCGACTCTAGTTGCGCAGCGTTAAACCAAAGGGTTCAGTTGGGTTGATAAGAGAGAGAGAGAACTAACAAGTAAGAACTGCGGCTCAAATCTGATATTCAACCCGACGGAGTAGTAGTGCGCAAGGCTAAGCGATGGGCCGACTCGAGTGACACAGGTGATTCTACTCCTGGATGCATTAGAACGTACCTACGGGCGGTTGCCGACATAGGGGTAGTTTCATTTTGCTTCCTGCTGTGCGACCCCGTCAGCTCGGGAGATTTTCGGCGGGCCGCGGTGGCGCCCTAAGGTTCAGGTTTCTCTCGATTCTTGTATCTCTGCAGGGACGGCCAAAAAACAGAGTTGGTCAACTGAGCGGGAATCAATCCCGAGTTCCGTCGGAAGCGTAGACAGAGGCGGAATCGGAAGCTGAACGTCCCGTTGGAGTAATGGAAGCTTCGATTCCTCGAGCCTCTAGATAACGCTCTACAGGAGAAGAAAAGTGGTTGATATGTGGTCGGGGATCTACACCAAGGTCATAATGAAAGAGGGAGAACATGATAAGAGAATAAAATGGCAAGAACGAACGACAAGAAAGATCTTGGGGCTGGTCCGAGGCTCAACACGCACGCTGCCCCAACAACAAAGACAGTAGAAAATGTATCCTGCACTCGTCAAGCCATCACGCCTCCGCCAACAAGAAATAGACCGTGCGAGGGGAGATCGGCAACCTTGGCCCGAGCGATGGGACAGGGAGAGTCGATAAGCCCACGCGCGCAACGCACTGCTAGCAGGACTACCTCCAGTACCCGTCATCACCGCCATGCCGCCCGCCATACCCACCATTCCCACCATACCCACCGCCGCCGCCACCGGGCCTCTGGTACGGATCATTGGTGAAGCTCCTCTGCGGGCCCACCGGGCCGGGGCTGTTCATCATCCGCATGTCGCTGCCGTAGCCGCCCCCAGCTTGGGGTCCGGGCGAACCCATCCGCGGCGTCGGCGCCGTGAAGCTCCGGTTGCCGGGTGCGGGGGAGCGCGGCGCGTTGGGGAGCGGGTACGACGGCGGCATTCCGGGGCTGTTGGTCCGCATGGGTGAGATTAGCGGGGCGGTGCCGCCGCCGCCGCCGCCGGATCGGTAGCTGTCCTGAGTGCCGGTGGACCGGTAGCTCTCCTGGGTGCCAAGGCCCGGCCGCATGGCCGCGCCACCACCGAAGGCGCCGCCGCCCTGCGGGGCGGGACTGCCGACGCGGGGGCTGGACGCGCCGTCCCGGAGCAGGGGCACGGGGCTGCGCATGCCGCCGGCCGCAGCCAGGGCGGCGGCCCCCGCGGCGGGGTTATGCCCGCCGCCCCACGACGACTTCTCGCTCAGCGGGCCGTCCGGGTTCACGGGCGTACCGGGGATGCTGTAGCCGCCCCCATCGCGCGTCACGTCGCGCTTCATGGCGTCGGCATTGTACTCGGAGTTGGCCACCACGAAGGCGTCCGGGTTGATGCCGGCCTTGTGGTACTGCTCCAGCTCCATGCGCTCCTTGTTCTCGCGCTGCTCCGCCAGCTTGGCCTCCTGCGCGCCCCGTCGGCGCTGCTTGATGCAGTAGAAGAGCATCAGGCCCACGATGAGGGCCACGAAGCCGCCAGCCCCAGCGTAGATGCCAATCTTTGCCGTGGAGGAGAGCTCGTTCCAACGGTCCGAGATGGACTTTTCTACCTGGGGAACGACGTTGACTGTCGCGTTGGCAGTAGATTCGCCGCTGGAGAGAAGGTGATGATGGAAATGTCAGTTCATGATAAGACTAAGCGAGTAAGGTGATACTGGCTGCCAGGGCAGCTGCGACTCTGGGGATAAAATACCTGACGACTTTAATGCTCTGCCACGAGCCGCTCCGGTCACCGTAGACGTACTCCTTGCCGGAGCCGAAGTCCTCAACGCGGGCGCTCTTGACAAACATGCTGTACGGGCCCTTGCTGTAGTCGGTGTCGCCACCCGCCCATTGCCTGGTTCCCTCGGGCAGACGAGGATCACCACCGGCCCAGATGCCGATGGAGAGGCGACATGGCGTCTGGGGATAGTTGTTTGTGTTGTTGGCATCCTTGGGCAGGATTGTCCGGGCGAGGGCGCCCTCGACGAAGAAGTCGAGTCTCTCCTTGGTCCATACGATGGTGTAGTTCTTGAAGTTGGCCTGGGTGCCGCCGGGGACGGCGTGGTACGCTCCCTTTGTGAAGTCGTCCCGGCCTTTTCCGAAGTAGTTGGTCGAGACGTGCGTGGTGTTCGCTCCGAGGAACTCGATGTCGCTGCGACAAACCTTCGTCAGAGACTGGAGACGGCGGCCTGGGCCAAGCGAAACCACAGCAGGTGGGCAGGGCGCTGAACATTCCAGGATTCGAGAGGTTATCACTTACATCTCATCCAAGTCACTGCTAAGCAGCATGACAGAACTGATAATTCCAGTGCCGCGGGCGGCCTTCATGATGAGCTCGACGCGGCCGAAAAAAATGTAGTACTTCGTGCGGATCGTGGGGGAGTCGCCCTGCTGATTGACGGTGAACGTCGCCCCGTTCGTGTTGTCGTACGTCACTGGTCTGACCACCGTATCCCAAGCAGCAGGTGTCGAGTTGAAGTTGAAGGTGTGGGCCATGCTGAAGGCTGGATTGGGGGGACACTCCTTGTCCAGGGGCTGGCAGTCGGTAGTCACCTGGGCGGCGACATTACTGATCTGGATGGCGGTCGAGGCCAGCAGCGCGACCGCCGAGGTGAGGAAGGAACGTGAGGGTATCATCTCGAAAGCTAACCGCAAAAAAGAGGAGAAGAATAAACCCCTAATAACACAAAAAAAGAGGGAACGTCGAGAATCAGAGCTCGAATGACGACAGCCCACGAGCTAGCGATGGGAATCAGCGCAATGGTCGATAAAAGAGCGACGGAGTTTCTATTCTTCGATGCTGTATCTGTATTGCTCCAAAGGAAGGTGGAAGTGCGAAACGTGCAATGGCCCCGCTGTAGTCTTCTCCGAAGCAGCAGAGAGCAGCTGGTGAACGAACAAAGGGACGTCAAGTCAACCTTCGAGAGCTGGTGGAGGATAGCGAGCGAAACAAGACCGGCGGGATGAGGGAAAGAATGTAAGAGTCTTCCGTATCAACTTGTGGAAGTAGTCCGACAGGTTGACGAAGGAAGCCCGGAAATCCCAGAGCGGGCGGGATTGGAAGTGGAGCGGCGATTGCGATTCAAAGGATGGCAAGGAATTGTGTGTGCTCAGACGAGGAATCCAACGATGCGCAGTGTGGCTGATCAGATCAAGGGGCGGTCGAGTCAGTGGCCGAATGAGAGAATGGCCTGTGGGCTTGTTTCTCGCCTGCGACACCAAGATAAGGAACCGACCAAGGCAGAAGAGGCCTAGAGACTCGAGATTTGAGGGGCGATGCAGGTGAAGAGAGAGAAAAGGTGCGCGGTTCACGGCGGGAGGTACGGATAATGACGAGACGACATGTTCGACGTCGCCGCTGATCGTTTCCTTCATTTCCCCTGTCACAGGATAGGGGTTCGACGGCACACAAAGCCCCCCTGCAGATTGAACACTCTTGGCATCTTGGCTGCAAGATACACCAATGAGGACACTGATCGCAAGCAAGGCCCCAGACCCTGTCGCGTTACAGAAATTAGCGTGGCTTTGTGACCGACTAATTAGCTGGCACGGGTACAATAAGCCAGATAGACAACGAACGGGGTGCGACAATGCTCTGATCGTTATATCGAGGTATAGCCATAAGGAGAATTCAGTGCAAAGTACAGCGACACGACGAATTTCACCTCCCCAGATTGCAAATTTTACGGGGATACGTAACGTATAAACGTATAATTCTGACGGAGCCTAGCGTTTAAACAGCTATCATTATCATGTTAGTAAACCGTTTCGGAAGCACGGATAACGTTCTAATGCTGCTCTCCTAAGTGCCCTCCCAGGTGCCTCCCAAGTGCCCTCCCAAGTAAGCATCAGTATGAACAGCGTTTACTGCTATTTACCCTCGAACTAGAGACCTAATCAGTGCCATACTATTGCCATCATCACTAAGCCCCTTACTCCTTGTGGTCCCCATGTCCACGCCCCTCAAAAACTAGACGATAGCGCCCAACGTATCGATGCCAAAACTCCCACAAAATAGGGTGTATTGGGCTTGGTTTTTAGAAATGCGCTAGTAACGAGTGAGGGATCAGGGACCAGCGCGTGGGTGTTGATCGGGCCATACGGAGTAGAGTAGGTCGGTTCGCACTTAATCAACGCGCTCAATAACGTAACGCGTGTTACAAGCTCATTTCTCGTATTCTACGGTATGTATGCGATGAATGATATGATATGATAGAAATTCGAGCTGCTGAAGAAATTCATAGTGACATTGACTACTGTGAATGTCGGGTGATGGAGAATTCCAACAGTGGGAGGTGACAACTGAATCATGAATGTTGGGACGTAGACCGATTTGTCCAAGGAGGGTGTCTAGTTTTTACAAGAAAACGAAAGCAGGGTGAACGTAACCATTTCAACCCTTAACAATATAACGGAAATCGAGAAACACGGAAGTCACAATAGTGTAAAGGCTAAGACGTCAGGCTATGAAATTTCATCCTATGCACCTACCTGTGTATTTCGATATATGGACGGATCGTTCCAGTGTTGCCTGTTACCCTTAAGCAGAGTGAGACATTGTAGCCTTGGGACTCCTCGGGATTGTACTCAAGGTCTTAATTGCGACGTCCTGAGAGAGCCCAGGCTACAAGCTGGGAACGGTCGGAGTGGGGATAGTGTCGGTCCGACTCTGAAGTCATGAATAGCCAGGAGAGGCCGCCGTTGGGGGATAGAGGTAATTACCCGGGTGAAGCCGGGATCCATCGAGCATCCTGGTCAACTTCATCGAATTGTGCCAGACGACGAGCAGACCGCCCAATCTGTTGAAGATATGATCGGCCTCGAAGGCCTTACGACGGGCGACCCTCTTAAGATGCCGGGGCAGAGGAGTTGGCGTATTCGTTTTGGTGGAGCTTTGTTGCACCGGGCTCGAAACTTCTGCGTCTCCTGCGTGTTGAAGTTGAGGCCGGGCGCGAAAACGTCAACGTAGCCCGTCCATATCCTCTTGTTCTCCCTCTTCACAGTCAGCGTAAAGCTTCTTTCAGATTTCCCAAGACATCTTGTTTAATACGCCCAAATTTAGCGCGTTCGCACGGATTCTGGCATTTGCACAGATGCCTTTGGCTTTTATCTCGGGGTCCGACAGGCCGACCTCAGGGGGACTGAGTGGCTGATAGAGAGTCGTGAGAACGTACATCCTCACTCTCGTGTCGACATCAGACCGTCATCTGTCAGACCCTTCACTCTTCCAGGTGGGCGTTTAGCTGCCCTGGTTACGTGACCAAATCCTGCATGGGAATGGCCCATTCTACACCAGCCCTTCGCCCTGCCAACAAGCTTTGTCATATCTCTAAGGGGCTTGTCGGTTAGGTTTGAGCGTCCGAACTGGTTGCGGCCTCTTGGATTCGGTTACTCCATCCTTCCATGTGTAGATCCAGCAAACCGAACTGGGGGCCGGTCATGAACTGGTGTTGGAAAGCCACGAAAGACAGACTTTTGCTATGTCATGCCCAACAAGCTGAGTCCACAAGTCCTCAAGGTTTAAAGTCAACATGGCTCTTGTGTACTTTGGCCACTGCTAACTTCTACGCCAACAAGCCACGCGAGCTTCTCTCACTCGAAGGTCGAGTCACGTCTCTTAACCTTTAAGACTGTCTGAGGTAGCTGTGAATGTATACATAATTATCATAGCTCTCATCATGTGGGGAGATAGTTGTTTCTTCCGACTTAAAAAGCGTATACATTTCATCCACAAGACCATCCTCTGCACACCTAATCTCCAAGGCGAACAATTCACACAAGCTATCAGCCCAAGGCCAAATATCCATCATGCGATATACCATCCTCGCCTTTATCTGCCTCAGCGCCTCGGCCGCGGCTCTCACCCCGGCCGCGGCCATGCCTCCGCCCTTCACTATCGATCCCACCACCACCACGACCGTCACGGTCACCCCAACCCCAACCCCACTCCCAACCAGGATTCAAAAACCCTTTAAGGAGGTCAAAGCCGACTTCGAGGCCTTACTATCAGTCTTCGAGTCTCACGGGTTTGCCCCCCCGCTGAAGCGCTCCGACAGCCCCCGGGAGGAAAGGGATGCGTCTTTCTGGCATGACATCTGGAGGGCGCTCTTGGTCGGTATGAGGAACGGTGAGATACTACCGTGGGCGGTCAAGGAGGCTCAGATTTCCCACTTGCTGGAGCCGCACGGCACCCTTCCCGAGGTCCGCGGCGTTCAGGCCGAGTTGGGGGATGATAAGATTCCTCGTCCCTCGACCTCCATTCCGCCAGTCACCATGGCGTCCCTCCCTCCTGCCGCTCAGGCGCCTCCCACTATGCCGCCCAAGGCTTCTTCAGGCCGATCATTCACGGCCTAGTCCCTCCTTTTGAATTACCTGACATAATCCTGGATTTCAACTTCTTACGGACTGTTCTACTTTCGTGGCCTGAGCCATCCTGGCGACAAAGCACGAAGCTCCCGTCGTGGGTTTGTTAGGCAGTTCAGGTTGTCATACTTGTTCAACTTTTGTCTTTCGGGACTGTTTCAAGGGAAAGGATTTTGTTTTACCGGCAGAATTACACATGTCATCCAAAATGCGGTCTCCAGTCTCTTATGCACCAACCGAAGCTCTGCGCAGTGGCCTTTACGCCACCCACCCTAACTTTGGCTGAAATGGGTAATTATTCACCCACCGACATAGATAGCTAATTAGGTTGCCATCAACAACCGACTCCCTAGTTCAAATGTCGTACGTCCATGCGATACCTACATCAGAACCACCTGTTAATGTTAACGGACAATCACCCTTCTCATGACAGGTTGGGAACTGGTCTTTTTGGTTGAGAGTTAACAGATTAAGGCTCCGTATAAGTCCGGAGCTGTCTCTCACCGAGACAGCGAGCCATCATATGCCGATATCCAACTCTAGGTACACTTCGGCATCGTGACTAGTAATCTCTCTGCTTGCCCATATAATAAAATGCTATAATAATATATACTCCAGTCCGCAAGCTCCATCCAGGTAACAATAATACTCCCCATTACTTTCCAATCTTGCACCGACTAACACCCCACCAGCTACCAACTTACGTTTCCTTCAGCAAACGCGCCTCATCCAGTCATACGACTACAGATTACAGGTTAAGCACGTATTTTCACGCCCATCCACGTATCAGTCCCCCAATCCTCTCGGCCAACGAATCTGTGATGAAGGCTCGATACCACGCAGAACCATACCCACCTGTCTTGACGATATCCAATAGACATAATTCCCCAAAAAGACCAACATACCAAACACCCCGTGCGGCCTCAGCTCAGCGCCTTCTCTTCAAACACAACAAGTTCTCAAGGAAACCCAAGAGGGAAGAAAGAGGTTACAGGACAGAGGGTGAGGAAGGGAGAAACAGAAACAAAAGGAACAAAAAATGAAGGCGCCTCAACATCCCTCAGTAAGGTTATAGATCTTCTGCACCTTACGCAGCATCTCCTCATGATCGACCTTGAGGTCCTTCAGTATCCCATCCTTGAAGCCAAAGACCCACCCGTGCACGATGGGGAACCTCCCCTTGGCGTAGCACTGCTGCACGGCCGCCGTCTTGATGACGTTGCGGCACTGCTCCATGACGTTGAGCTCGACGAGGCGGTCGTAGCGGGCCTGCTCGTCTGCGATGGCGTCCAGCTCCCCCTCGTGCAGGCGGTAGACGTCCCTGATGTTCCGCAGCCAGGGGTTCAGGATGCCCATGTCCCGCGGGGTCATGGCCGCCTTGACGCCGCCGCAGCCGTAGTGCCCGCACACCACGATGTGCTTCACCGCCAGGTGCTGGACCGCGTAGTCGATGACGCTCATGACGTTCAGGTCGATGCTGCACACCAGGTTGGCGATGTTGCGGTGGATGAAGGCCTCCCCGGGCTCCAGCCCCGTGATCTGCTCCGCGGGGATCCGGCTGTCGCTGCACCCGATCCAGAGATACTCCGGCTTCTGGCCCGCCGCCAGCTTGAGGAAGAAGTCCGGGTCGCGCTCACGCTGCGCCGCCGCCCAGGCCCTGTTGTGCTCGAACACGCGGTCGTGCGTTTGCTTCAGGTACGAGGTGATCTCATCCTTGTCCGTGGAGGCCATGGCGTGGACCGAGGGGCCGTTGGGCTTACTGGTCGTGCTGAAGGGCCTGGGGTTGCTGATGACTTTGTGACTGCTGCTTGGCTTGGCGGCCGTTGGTGGTGAAGAGGCGGGCTGTGGGGTGGGATGCGATGACGTGACGGTGCTGAGACTGCTGCTGCCACCGTTGTTGCTACTGCTGCTTCTGGAGAACTGCTGTGGGGCAAAGCTGGGCTTGCTGGAGTGAGGAACGACCGCGCTTATCACACGCGTTGTTTTGGGTAGGAGCAATCCTAAAGGGAGGGCCAATCCGACTTTGTACATCGCAGAGAGGGAGGGCGTCCCCTTTCAAGCGTAGGCTGATATTTAAGGGGAGATGGGATTTTTGAATGGGATTCTGGGCGGGCGAAAGAAATCGCGCATTTGTGAGTCCTTTTCTCACCCGATTCAGCTTTTCCCTCGCTTCATGGTTGAGACATCCAATCCTGATGAGGCCCGAATACGTCACTTGTCACAGGGGAAACCCCGGGCAGTTCGCTGGAAATGCGGTGAATGCCTGGCGTCTCTTGGCGTTGGGGAGCCCGCGGAGCTGGTTGTTGGCCCCGCCCCCACCCTAACTTACGGCGTAGGCCCGAGTCCGATAGAGTTTGGAGGGGGATCAATTTGTCGAGCGAACTGCTAAGCGCCAATTAGAAGTCATCGTTTGTGCATCGATGAGAATCATCCATGGATGGGAGTAGCCTGGGATGTTGAGTTTAGGTCTCTGTCCACTAAGTGTGAATCTAATAACTTGATAAGGGAAACAAATCAATAAACCCGACTTGGAACTTTCCAATTGGAGAACCGCCAGGAAAGGCGAATCCCGTTCCATGATCTCAATTATCTCACTTGTCTCATGTGTCTCAATTGTCTCTTGTCATCAGCTAGGTTACCCCGCTGGTCGATGCGTTTATTTAGACGAGTGCCAGGACGCGGGAAACCGATTGCTACACGTCTACGTCTGGTGTAATGAAGAACTGGTCAGCACTCAGTTGTGCTCCTCCCAAGCAGCATGCGAAGAAAAGGGGCAAGGCCACACAACATCGTGAACACATCGCTGCCATTTATTTGGTATCTAAACTAGGCTACCTAATATTGTTTGCATCTGAGTGAAGTTGAGTACCAATGAGTGCAGCCAAGTTCCTATCAGTATACATAATCCGGAGTTCCGACGCCGCTGCGTAAAAACTCAACGCTCAGAGAGGCTCCCTTCTTTGAGTGGCTCTGTGCAGCCCAGCCTTGCTGCCGACACTGCTAGGCTGCTGGTGCCGGCGCCCCACAACCTTGAGAAAGCACTAAAAGCAGATGGGCTTCCGCCTCGGGCGAGGCCACCTCGGGGGGGAATCCCAAGACATTGGCGTCCTTTGGTGGCTCCTGTGCTGAGTCACCTCCGTCAGACAGGCCAGCGGGGGGTAATTTGTTGTCACTCTCCGTCGTCCGGCAAGAGCAAGTCGGGGACCCCACTGTGGGCTGCGCAGCCAGCGTAGCCAGACCGTTGATGACATCCTCCCGTTGCCTGTAGGCCTTTTCCACGTTTTTCAGTACTTCCAGCCTCTTCCCCATCTCTCTGTTCTTGCGTGACAGATGCTCTGCCTCTACCTGTTCAGACAGAGTGTGGTCTCTGGCATCCATGAACTCCCTCCACATGCTGGCCGTTCTTTTCTTCAGCAACTCTAGCTCCTGCTCCGCCATGGCACACTCCATTGTCAGCCTTTTCAGGTATGCCAGCCGGACCTGTGCCTCTTCAGCATCCCTGGCCTCTGCTCGGGCTGTTCCTCCTACAGGATGCACGGCGGACTGAGCCGAGGGCTTTGTGGGGGCGTCTTTGGCGAGATTCTTGACCATTCCCGGTTTATTCGGGACGCGGGGGCCGTTGTCTGCTCCACTGACCATCTGTGAAGGCGGTACAAGACGCCTCAGCCGCTTCTCACCGGCCTTGAGGCCCGCTTCTGACAGCCTCTTCTTCAAGTCAGATCGGGTCACTCTGGGGTTATTTATGCGGAGTTCGTGCAAGGTCTCCAGTATCTGCTCCTCGGTAGCGATTGCTAGTTGCTGCTCTGTATCCGTCTTCAGCTTCGATTGAACCAGTGGTTTAGAGCTCTGTCTGGGCCGTTCCCACCACCTCATCACCGGGGGTGGGATGCCTCCTGTCGACCTTACACTGCCAGGCTCCATTCTCTCAACAGGCGAGGCTGGGAAATGCTGATCTTTGACACGTCCTGGCGGAGCTTCGATTCCCTCACGATACTGGAGTCCCACCCCGTTATCTGCAGCAGATTCGTGGCGGTGTGATTCAGGAGAGCTACCGCCATCTGGAGTCGATACGGAACTCGAGGACGGGCTCGCCTCCGAACCTTCCGTTCCCTCGCCATCGATCATTGGTAGACTCCAGGACCCCTGCTCTCCCTTAGGTGAGCTTTGGCCACTTGTATCGGCAATGACGAAGGCGCTGGGACTGGGAAGGATGATTTTCTCTGGAGCAGAAGCATTCGATCCTCTCGCGAAACGATGACCACCGCTGCGCAGTTCCGGCTTCAAGCCACCCCCTCCTTGAGCTTCGAGGCCCTCTTCGGACGCGTCAGGCTCGACCTGCGAATTCTTCTCTTTCATCTTTGAGGTGTCTAATGGGTTTGTCGGATGATGATCATCGACGATGTGGATGGCTGTCGACTCGTGTAGTTCGTGCCCAGGTGTTGTAGTTGTCCAGTCGAATCTCGACAGGGAGAGGGCACTGCCAGGTCCAGATATCTCTAGCATCTGGCGTTTTAACTTCTCGTAGACTTGTGGAAGCTCCCGAGACTCTTCGTAGGACAGCTGGGGCTGCCACGAGGACGGGAGGACATTGCTCAGACGCATGTGCCCCGCAACCCACTGCTGGCACACCCAATCTCCGATCTCGCGCACGACTTGGGCGGCATCTGACGCGTCCATTGGAAATTCTCTGCTCCCGCTACTGCTTCCTGGCATCTTCGCCGAAGG
This sequence comes from Pseudohalonectria lignicola, assembly GCA_003049395.1. Classification (NCBI taxonomy): domain Eukaryota; kingdom Fungi; phylum Ascomycota; class Sordariomycetes; order Magnaporthales; family Ophioceraceae; genus Pseudohalonectria; species Pseudohalonectria lignicola. The sequence continues at coordinate 221,235 of PYSP01000016.1, forward strand.
TTCGCTCTCGCTCCGGGTATGGCGACTGCTTGAAAAGTCAGATTCGTGCTGGCGACGACCAGTTTCAGACTCTAAAGTGTTCCAGAAACCTTCAGGGGCAGTGACCTCTAAGCCCTCTGTGCCGTATTCGGTGACAAGTGTGGATGTAATCATCGCGTCAGGGATTCTTGTGGCCTCCTCGTCTCTCTCAATTCGCAAGTCTTCCGATGACAAAGATGATGACAGGCTTGCATCTTCCAATGGCTTGTCGATCTCATCCGGCATGCTGAGGGGGGGGCAAGAGGAGCTTCGCACCCATCGTCTGTAAACAGGCGTATACCACCTTATCTGGGTCTCCATAGCTTTATCAAGATCTTCCATAGCTCGCATCGATGGATCGGGTTGTCCTGCCACAAAGGGGTTGGGTAGCTGAGTCGCTCTGTCGTCCATCGTCGGTATTTGTATTGAAGAATCTGCCATCTTCGAATTTCGGGGGAATTTGATTGTCGAAAAAGTGTCCTCTGGAGGTAACAAATCAAGTGCGCGTCCGGAGTATTTATACATTGCTTGCTGTTGTCCTAATTCTTTGTCCGAGGCGGCGTAGGTGGTCTCGGAGGGGGCGTCTTCGGAGTGTGTTGGTAAGTTTGTGTGTAAGTTCGGGTTAATTAAGGCAGAAAGCGTTGGCTGGAGGGACACAAGCAACAATGCCACCATCCGCGCCATGTAGGAAAAAGTCTCTGGTCCGTCGGAGTGGCGCCGCACTGTCTCCAACGACCTGCCTTCGGGTGTCGTATTCTTCTCCGGGAACTCGATCTTGGGGAGATGAAGAAACTCCTCGAACAGGCCGATTGCCGTGGCCAGGCGGCCGTCGGGGCTGGGATTCTATCCGACTCGATCGCTTGTCTCGGGGACTGGGAGGGCAAAGAGGATAGAAAGAGCGCGCTGTTCCATGCCATTTGGCAACTCTGGAAACCATGATAAGAGTCTTGCCATGGCCGTAAGGTCTGAGGTTGCTCTTGGGTTGGTGGATATAATGAAGAGATAATGATAGCTAATTAGCACTGCTTGGTCTTCAGTAATGAATGTCTAGATTTCCAGTATGGTGTGGTTTAGAACTAGGGTAGGAAGAGGGTAATCCTCTTGGGCTTGACTGGCCACGACCGAAAGATCCAGCACTTAATTAATTCTGCTGTAAGACTCTTGCTGGCACACTAACTGCACATGGAAGGATGGAGCGGCTGCAGCCTCTACCTACCTAACCAACCCACGTATGTGATTAAGTTTGAGACGCTCTTTCCGAAACGATGCAGTACCCTTCCTCGGCGATCGCCCCTCCCCCCGCCAGGAGGGAATATGCGGACGCTTTTGCGCATCAAAATGCAGTTCAGTCCCTTTGCATCCGTAAAGTAGATACTAAGGCACCCATGTGGTCGACGCGGACCGAACAGCGAAGGTACCTGCCTATAGAGGTATATTTTGATCTATTAAAGCAACGGTTTTCAATCTAATGACTTGTCTCCTACCTTTCGCGCCTATATTATTCATTGTTGGGATGAGGTCCAGCCAAGACTCAGATTGGTGTTAGGGGAGACGCTGTCACAGGGATTACCTACGTCTGGTGTTCATTATCTATCTCTTTCACTACCAACCCGTTTCTCTCATGGTCGCACAGGTCCAACATACCTAGTGCTTGGATATCTGATGCTTCTACTAAGGCCTTGTGTCAATTTGGAGAGGCTATGTAGTCCTTACAAGTCTTTTAATCATTATGTGACCGGCTCGCCCCTTACCATGATTGACGAAGAGAGATTTATTATCACCGTATCATATGAGCACCTCCTCTTTATCCTCCTTGAGATATATATGGTAAGAAGACACGGAGTAAGATATGACAGAGGTGAGTAAGAGGACAAGGGAGAAACATAAAGAAGAGACTTAAAGGGAGGAAAAGGGAAGGGTGATACAAACGTTATCAGCCCCGATCTAATTTATCTTTTAACGGCGGCCGCTTAATCGGCAGCTTCGACATATGAAATTTCATACGATACCTCAATACCATCGCCCCGGCATGTCGGTGGCAACCGGGCAAGGTCGCTGGAGGGACAAGTTGAGGTGCAAGCTTCATCTGTATCACGGTGCTTCCAGTTGCGTGTGAAGTTGCGAGTCAGGCAGAATTATGTCAGCAGTACGTGACAAGTCGATACAGGGATTGCAAACTGCCAAGCCCAATATACCACAAAGATGCTCCTAGTCTCCACTGTCATGTATATCCATCCAAACATGTGATTTTTGGAAGCCATTAGCCCTTATCTGGACCCCGGAAGGCTTCATAATCGTGAGAATTCCCGTTGAATTTCTCAGCTCGACTTGATGGTCTTGTGCAGAAGTTACACTAATTAAATTGTTTTGAATTTTGCAGTCCCCAAACTTCTGTCACTGCCTAAGCGGCGACTTGAGTGGCCTCGCCAGCCAATCAGCAGGCCCAAATATGTGGTCCAGTTTTAATAGTGCCGATAAGATCTTATCCAGCGGGAAAGGGAAAAAAAATTGAAGGGGGGGAAAACACCAGAGTTTCCCACCACGTTTTTTCGCTGGTCGGGAAATAGAGGACGCAGTCAGCAAAATTTCGCGCCGCCTTTGTCCAAACGGGAGCATTTCTGCCCTCCGCCCCGTGCTCTTCCTTCTCCCCCTTTCTTCCCCCTATCCTCTAGCGTAGACTATTTGAATGCCAGAGGCTTTTCTCTAATTTTATTTCTTTGTCCCTCTCTGCAACAGACGATGCCGCACCCCGTATCGCCTCCCATGCAGCCCCTCCCCACCATCATCGTGAAGGGCGACACCCTGCCACCGTCTCAAGCCGAGGTGTCGTCTTTCCTCAACACCATCTTCAACGCGCCTACCTCAAACGCCTCAATCGACGCCTCCTATGCGCTCTGCGACCTACTCCTCAACTGCCCCGGTGTCGGCTTCCGGGGCCTGCAGTCGTACGGCATCCTCGCCGAGGTCAAGAAAGCCGCGGCCGATAAGAAGAGCGGGCTGAAGAGGGAGAGTGCACAGAATCTGCTCGGCGCCCTTTTCGAGCGGTTTCCCGCCCGCCAACCCGTCAGCGAGGTCGTTTTCCTGCTTGAGGATGGCGGTGTGCTTGCCTGCGCGCTTGACGCGCTCGCCGACAAGGGCGCCGTCGTGCGCGACGCTGCCCAGTACGGCCTTGACGCCATGTTTGCCCACCTGAGCCCCGAGGCCTTAGTCGTCGGCCTCTTACCCGCGCTAGTCGCATACCTGTCCAAGAGGACGGGTAAATGGCAAGGCACAGTCGGCGCCCTCAAGATGATGCAGAAAATGGCTGACAAGGCTAAGATTACACTCGGAGGCACTAAGGAGGAGGCGCTTGACAAGGATGTGCTTCGGGATGCGATGGGCACTAAGCTCGCGGGACTGATTCCCATTGTCGAAGGGGGCATGCACGACCTCAAGACTGAGGTCGAGAAGCAGTCTCTCCAGACTATGACATCTCTCACTACCCTCCTAACGAACGACGACGTTGCCCCCCGGATCCCCCTCTTGATCGAGACGATGCAGAAGCCCTCCACGCAATCGCTGCAGAAGGCGATCCATGCCCTCTCCATGACCACCTTTGTGGCTATCGTGACTTCTCCGGTCCTCGCGCTGCTCACTCCATTCCTCGAGCGATCCCTGAACACGCCGACCACCTCCCAAGAGGTTCTACGGCAGACTGTCGTCATCACCGAGAACTTGACAAAGCTGGTCCACGACCCCATCGAGGCGCGCACATTCCTCCCCAAGCTTACGCCCGGTGTCAAGAATGTGGCCGATAGGGCGGCCCTCCCTGAGGTCCGAGAGTTGGCAAACAGGGCCATGGACGTCATGAACAAGGCTATGGCGGTGGACAAGGACAACTTCGTGGAACGAACGACCGCTAATGACGTCGCCAAGATCCTCGATACAGAGATCAAGAAGGCCAAAGGCCTTTCTGGCGATCATGACTTCTTCAAGATTCTGCGACCGTACATCTGCGAGATGGTGGCGGAGGATGTCAACCACCGTCATGTGACCAGGATCTCAGCGAGGATTGCGCCGTACCTCAAATCGTTGATGAGGAACCCCGAGGCCCATGAGACCGTCGGGGCCATGGTTCAGAAATTCTATGTTGATGAGGATCACCGCAAGTATGGCGAGCCCGAGAAGGAGGACGACGGTGAGATCGAGATCGTCAACGCCGACTTCTCTCTCGCTTACGGCGGCATGCTTCTTCTCTCGCATACCAACTTGCGCCTGTTGAAGGGCCACCGTTACGGCCTCTGCGGCCGCAACGGAGCCGGCAAGTCAACCCTGATGAGGAGCATCGCCAACGAGAAGCTCGAGGGCTTCCCGCCGCAGTCGGTGCTGCGGACTTGCTACGTCGAACACAACCAGGGCGAGGACGCCGACATCAGCATCCTCGACTTCATGTGCAAGGATCCCACGGTCGCCAAGGAGAAATACACGCGGGACGAGATCTCCAAGGTGCTTGCTGAGTTTGGGTTCACCGCGGGGCCTGAGGGCCGGCAGTTCCAAAAAGTCGGGTCGCTCTCGGGAGGTTGGAAGATGAAGCTGGCGCTGGCCCGCGCCATGCTGCAGAGGGCGGACGTCTTGCTCCTGGACGAACCGACTAACCACCTCGACGTAACGAACATCGCTTGGCTCGAGAACTACCTCAAGACGCATACCGATATCACCAGCCTGATCGTCTCGCACGACTCAAAGTTTCTGGACGATGTCACGACAGACATCTACCACTATGAGCCGGGCAAGAAGCTGGGCCACTACAAGGGCAACCTTGCGGCGTTTGTCGAGATCAAGCCCGAGGCCAAGAGTTACTACACTCTGTCCGCCAGCCAGGTCCAGTTCAAGTTCCCGCCGCCGGGGATTCTCAGCGGTGTCAAGTCCATGACGCGCGCCATCATCCGCATGACCAACGTGTCATACACGTACCCTGGCGCGCCCAAGCCATCACTGTCCGAGGTGTCCTGCCAACTGACTCTCTCGTCACGCGTCGCCATCATTGGGCCCAACGGCGCGGGCAAGTCGACACTCATCAAGCTTTTGACGGGTGAGGTCATCCCGACGTCCGGCAGGGTCGAGAAGCACCCCAACCTCCGCATCGGCTACATCAAGCAGCACGCTCTGGAGCACGTCGAGATGCACCTCGAGAAGACACCCAACCAGTACCTGCAGTGGCGGTATCAGCATGGCGATGACCGGGAGGTACATATGAAGCAGACGCGTCTTCTTTCTGGCCAGGATCGGGCGCAGATGGACAAGTTTATCGACTTGGGAGACGGGAACGGTCAGCGGCAGATTGAGGCACTGGTTGGTAGGCAGAAGTACAAGAAAACCTTCCAGTATGAGGTGTAAGTGACATGTCCCTCTCCTTCCACCCTGTCATCTAACAGGTATCACCACCTCGCGTCTTCGTCACCCTATCTGTCTCGCCATCCCCTTTAATCCACTCTCCCCTCTGCCAGAAGCTGACAGTGCCCCTCCGCACTCACACATAGTAAATGGAGAGGATTCCTCCCCAAGCACAACACGCAGATCTCACGCGAGACGCTCCTCACGCTTGGATTCGACAAGCTGGTACAGGAGTTTGACGACCACGAGGCCTCGCGCGAGGGCCTCGGCTACCGCGAGCTGCAGCCCTCGGTGATCTCGAAGCACTTCGAGGACCTGGGGCTCGACCCAGAAATTGCCAACCACAACGAGATCGGCTCGCTCTCCGGCGGGCAGAAGGTGAAGGTGGTGATCGCGGGCGCCATGTGGAACAACCCGCACCTGCTGGTCCTGGACGAGCCGACCAACTTCCTGGACCGCGACTCGCTCGGCGGCCTGGCCGTGGCCATCCGCGAGTTCAAGGGCGGCGTGGTCATGATCTCGCACAACGACGAGTTCGTGGGCGCGCTGGCGTCGGAGCAGTGGCACGTCGACGCCGGCAGGGTGGCGCACCGGGGCTTCAACGCGGTCGCGCTGGACCGGTTCGAGGACAGCGGGGCGTCCAGGCCCGGCTCCGGCCTGACCTCTGGGGTCGCGAGCCCGTCGGGCGCGCCCAGCAGCGTGGTCAGCAGCGCCGTGCCGAGCGCGGTCAACAGCGGTGCCGAGGACAACGCCGCCGGCGGGGAGCTCAAGTTCCGGGCCAAGAAGAAGAAGAAGAAGACCAAGAAGGAGATCAAGGAGCAGGAGGTCCGCCGGAGGCTGAGGCACATCGACTGGCTGAACAGCCCCAAGGGGACGCCTAGGTTCCCCGACACGGATGATGAGGCTGATTAGAGTGGCGTGGAGTTGGCTCCGGGGTTTCAGTCAGAGGGTGAAGCTGATGTGAGGTGAGGGTAGTCATCCGTAATGTTTCTCCTTTTTCACGACGATAGAGGTGCATTCCCTTTCACTTGCCGTTTCTCTTTTTCTTTGTGGGGGGGGCCTTGTCACTCGACCTTATAGAGAAGGCTTCTCTGTTCAGGCTTGCCTAGAGGATATATCGGGATAGAATGGTGATGCTTATCTTGAATGTTCTGGCATTACAATGGCGTTCTTTACCATAGACTGGAATGCCCTTTTGGGAATAAAAATCTTTTTATTGTATAGCCCTTCCTACCAAACTGTAGTCAGCGTAAACGGTTGAGGTGGGTGAGGTGGTTCACATGACCACTCTACTGTTCGTTCTCTCGGGTTGCTAAGAAACAGTGGAACAAAGTTGAATCATCAGCCTCTTGAGAAGGAGGGATTTTCCTTTGTGCAAGCTAGGCTGTGCCAGTATCGACACAGCGGACATTGGCCACGTCATGGAGCTGAAATTGGCCGAGCTGGGCCCACCAGCCAAGTCTGCAGGGAGGCAAGGGCAAGGGAGGTCGGAGTAAGGACAGTAATCCGTAGACACCTCAATATTCTCGAGGCGGCTCAAAGTTTAAATGAACGCCCCAAGATAGGTGCATGCCAATTGAGTATAGTTGAGTGGATCAACATTGAGCCACATTGGGAACAAGGTGCCCCTGAATCTGATATTCCAGCATTTGCTATTGGCTGTCATCCGTTGAATCTTCATCGCCCCATAGATCTCTCCCCATCCGCGCCTCGCTAGGCTCAGAGCCGGCCTGCGCCATAGCCTCCATCGAGAGGATCAAGTCTTCCTCCTCGAAGGCCTCCCGCACGGTGTCGGTGCAACAGGGGCTCAGTAGGAGGACCTTCACCGCCGCCCGGACGGAGCCGTCGACCACAAGGCTGAGGATGCATGCCAGCGCCTCCAGCGCCTCGTCTTCGAACTCCTCCCTCTCGTAGAATGCGATCCCGTCGATCAGACACGTCAGTGTGACCTCGTCAGGGAGCTGCTGGACGAGGACTGTGAACAGTCTGCAGAGATCGGCCAGGGGAGCCATGCCCTCTCGGATCCGGGGGATGTCCAATGTGTCACCGAGACGGACGATGGAGGAGGGAGGCAGCTGCCGAAGAAGCTGCCCGATGAGGCTGATCAGCATCCCCTTCCCGCCGCAGAGCCTGCTCCCATCGGAGTCTTCGCCGTCTCCATCCCCTGCCGAATCTCCAGTGTGTCTGCCGCAGAACCAGACGAGCGAGAGGAACCTCTGTCTTGCACGGAAAGCCCGCGCCAGGCCCGCGCACACCAGGGACAGACCGGTAGTAGGCAGGAGACCGCCGCCCCTGGAGCCCCGGTGCACCAGCAGTTTGGCCGACCTCGGCGACATGATCCATGTCCGGAAGTGGGTAGTCCCGACTATCTGCTGGGCCCGGGCCCGTTCCTTGCGGGGGATCTGTGCGTCTGCGTCGAGCACGGTTTGGGTGTCTGTCAGATCGAAGGGGGGCACATCCAGTGCCGCCAGCAGGGCAGCTGAGCTGATGGTGTTGGTGAATGCCGCCTGGGGCAGTAGCGGCTGTGTCGAAGCGAGAAGCAGTGCGAGGGGCTGGGCTTGAGCAGGAGGCGTGGTTGCACGTAGCACACCGTTCTCCACCCGGAGGTGTACAATCTCCTGTGTTGCCGCCTTGACCTGGGCTGGAAGTTTAGGAACATGCATAAGTCAGTTATCATGACAATGATGACATCAGAGGTGCGGCCGCCGTCAGATGAGAACCTAATTACCGATCAGCGCGTCCCGATCTCGCTGATACTGGCTCAGCTGTGCCTCGAGCAGCTCTCGCATAGCTTCGATGCCTTCCTGCATATAGTTCTGCGACTGAAGTGTTTGGCAGGAATCTGGTCGGCGTAACGAATCAGCGTCTCCAGAGTATAGAGTGGCAGAAGAGGCAGGAAGGGGCCGATTTTACATTCGTTAGTCTGGTACATGTGTGATTTCAGAGCCTGCTCCTTCAATATCGTGCTCTTCTTTTTGATGTTTCCCAGGCTGTGCATCATATCGCGTTCATAGCCATCTCCGTCCAGCATTGCGGAGCCCCCCCGGGCCACTTGATAACACCAAAGCGGTCAGTTATGTAATTAGTTAGAGATCAGTCACTCTATTCCATGATGGGTGTAACAGAATGGCGACATCATTAACTCGTTCTGGGAGCAAGGAATCTAACTCACACGCAGACTTGATGAAGAAGCCAATTCCCCTTTCCAGGTTGCGGTCTTCCTCCGGGTTCTCGAGTACTACGCCGGCATCCTCTTCCTCACTACCAACCGCGTTGGGGACTTTGACGAGGCCTTCGCATCTCGGATCCACATGAGCCTCTACTACCCCGCGCTGAGCCGGGACAACACCGTCGAGGTGTTCAAGCTCAACCTCGATATGATCCGAGATCGGTTCCGTAAGAAGGGCCGGACTGTGGACATCGACGAGCTGAAGATCGCCGTCTTCGCCACCAAGTACTTCGACGAGCACCGCAATACCCGCTGGAACGGGCGACAGATCAGGAACGCCTGCCAGACAGCGTTGGCCCTGGCCGAGTTCGAGGCCCAAGGGAACAACCACGAGGTCTTGCTCAATCCGGACGCCACGGTGAATCTGCGGGTTGACCACTTCCAGACGGTCGTGGGCGCATACTTGGAGTTCTCCAAGTACCTGAAGGAGATATACGGCACGTATGATGCCCGGCGAGCCAAGGAGTCCAGGCTCAGGGCGCTGTTGATCGACGAGACGGGCCGGGTCGTTGGCGAGGCCGACCCGGAGCAGGGCGCGGCTGTGGACAAGAAGGCCAAGTTTCGTCTTGCTTCGCGCGGGCTTGGCTTGCAAGATCCAGGCGGTCCCTCGCAGCTCAGCCCTGGGATTCCCGGCCCGGGCATCTACGCACAGCCTCAGGCGCCGGCTCAGGGGATGTACTACCCACAATACCCCATCCAGCCACAAGTCCAGGCGACATACCAGGCCTACCAACCCTCCGGCCACGTCCAGAATCTTGCCAGCTATGCTCCCTGGAGCGCGCCGCAGAACATTATGTCGCCCAACTCAATGGGTTTCCAACACGTCGGTACGGTCGGCGGCGGGGCGCAGCAAGCACAAGAGTCTCTACAGTTTCCGCAGCAGCAACAGCAGCAACAGCAGCAACAGCAGCAACAGCAGCAACAGCAGCAACAGCAGCAACAGCAGCAACAGCAGCAACAGCANGCAGCAACAGCAGCAACAGCAGCAACAGCAGCAACAGCAGCAACAGCAGCAACAGCAGCAGCAGCAGCAACAGCAACAACAACAACAGCAACAACAGCAACAGCAACAGCAGCAGCAGTAGCAGCCCCAGTACCAGCATTCAATGACGGCGCAGGCACAGCAGCTCTCGCAGCAGTTCCCCCAACAGCCCCAGCAGCAAACCTCACCTAGTTTACAAACCAGCTCGCCCTAGCCTCAGCACAACCTCCAGTCTTCAAGCGTCTCGCCTCAACCGTTCGGGCTAGGCAGTACACTGCACCCAGGGGCACCCTTCCAGAGCGGAACGGGCGCGTCCGCGGCGGCGGTGTCATCAGCAGGATCCCCGGGGTGGGCTGCAGACCAGACCGAAGGACCCGGCCCACGCTCAGGATGAAGGGGTCTCAGGGAAGAGCCACGGCAGCAGACAAGTGGGCGGTTTCATCATCCCCCGTAGGCTAGTTACCTGCCCATAGCTTCTTGGGTCTCAGGTGTTCTGTGACAGAGCTTAAGGGGCTCCCTTGAAGCTGGTCATACGGGGGCTCCGCAGCTTGGGCGTGCATAGTCCCCGCACCGATCCGAAGCACGTCGCAACTGGGACCCCAGAGGCAAGGTAGGCTCGCTCGCCTCTACCATTTCCCTGTTCCTATGTCTTTGTTTCCTAGCATTTGTCGTCTTTCTTTTGTTCTGTTCACTCTCCAGTGGGTCTTCCGGTGAGCTGCGCATGCCACCCTTAGTTCAGATTCAAGGCTACGGGTGCTAAATTATGGCTGGATATCGTCCCTCTCTGTTTGCAAATCTGTAAGCTCAGCTCGCACATACCGGTGACAAGCCCACCGGAGCAGGATCATAGTCTACGTTTCAGGATAGTCGCTCGGGGTCTCCGTTCAAGCTCACGAATCACGATATCAAATTCCAGACCTCTTCATGAATTCTAAACCCTAAACGAAATATCGAATACTGGAAGAATGGGCACAGGATCGACATACATGGCGGACTGTCGGTGCTTAGTGACTGTTATGGCCTTTCTAGGTTGGGTCTGATCGATTGTCTTGCTACAGTCGATGGTCATGAAATTGGTGACTGAGCGCCGTACAATATCAGTAATTAATTAATTAAGACTTCAGTTATACTGATCTAATATCTTCACTTTGCAATACCAAACATATAATACGCTCACAAGCCATCCTACTATTACTAGTGCCGTTGAGTCCCGGAGAAAGTTAATAGTCATATCTTGAGAATGCTAGTGCCATGGTTTGATATAATTACCCTCGATGATCAAGTCTGACGATCGGTACCTAGAGTAGGTACCATCAACCCTCGTTCATGGCCCTGCACCTGCTGCAACCGTAGATGAGTCTTCGGAGTCTCCCAGGCTGTGAGGTCAAGCCCCGAGCCATAGAACGAGTTCCCTAACTTCCTATGCCGACCCCAACTACTTCTACAACAGAGATCATGCGCCCTGTCCCTGACGATGTTGTCCTTGCTATCGAGTAACTCACGAAAACAAGGACAGTTGCATTGCCTTCCGTCTGGAGTATCAGGGATACCAAACTCAATCCGCTCGCTTAGAGCCCTCCGGCCACCCCAAGTCTCCAGCTCCAGCATGGACAGATCCTCGTACCGACTCCAACCACCTAGGAGGATTATAAAGCATCACAGCTTGCAGTCGGGAAGGCTTGCTCGTGTCACCACCGCACAAGCATCTCGGTTTTGAGCACCGACTGGTTAGGTTCCCGGCTACGAACTGCGGCGACGATGGGGGCAGGGAACACAGGAAGGGCCACGCAGGGATCATCATCCACAGGAAGACCGTGCTCGCATACCCCATATGCACGGGGGTCGGGGGGCAACGCCACAAGCGTGCGAGGTCATACGAGGGGAGGTCACTCGAATCACCACGTCCCCCAACCAAACGTGTCGGGGTGGGTGTGTATGGCAGGCAGCATGTGCCCAACGTTCACGACAGACCGGATGACATCACTCGAGCTGAGGGATGTAGTCCATGCAGAAACACGCGCACGCCACAGCCGGGAATGCCATCCCATGTTAAGAGGGGGAGGCCTGGATGGGCACGAGAACGCCAGACTCAAGAGAGCATTAGCCTACAGCATAGCATAGCATAGCACAGCACAGCACAGCACAGCACAGTACAGCACGGCATTTTCCTTTATCTCCAGGTGGCTGCAGGTGCGGGTGCGATGCACATGTCGTCCAACTCTTGTCCACCTGGGGAGACACGGTGACACCGCGTCTTGTGCCCAAGGGCGAGGTTCGAGCGGGTAGCACAGAGGGCGAGGGAAAGGTCGGGAAATGGTGGCATCGGGAGCACCTGCCAGTGCTCTCGATGCGTATCACAAGACTCGGAAGTCGGAAGGGGATGATAAGGAGGATCATCCTGGTGGGAGAGACATGCATTGGCTCGCGGGCCTGTTGATTGGCCAGTTCCTTGATGAGCTTGATGTGCTCTAAGACGGCATCACAAGCTCTCTCGGAGTCTTCCCGGGCGGCTGAAGGGACTGGATGGCAAGAATGGGGGTTTCTTGTCAATGGCAGGCCAGGAGCGGGGATATCTTATCAGCCGGGTGTTGTCGTCATACGCTGGAAGCCGTGTATGTAGTTGTACTAGACTAGTGGCTGCTGTGATGGGTGGATCAGTAGAGACCCAGGCATGCCGTGACGTGGATGGTGAGGGGACACGAGATGCGCAAGATTGGGGGAATGGGGAGGTTCGTAGGAGCGCTTTGGGACTTGAGATTACAAGTGCTAACGCCATCAAGACAACGGTCAAGATGGTGGTGTGTTGTTGCGTTTGTAGTGGTGTGGCGACTTCCATCATTCATTTCGTGTAAGAGGAGAATCAGGATGCGGCGGTCTGGAACACTTTCTGTAGAGGTTTAAAAATAGAAGGGTATCAATCAGTGCTGTGGTTGGGCGCTAAGGTTCTTTGCAGGTGGATCGAACCGCAAGCAAAAAGTGGTTTCTCGCACGCTAAGGCGGGGTGAATTTCAGGCGACTCGTCTACAGTTCATCTCGAGTGCTGCAGCTCGTGCAGGTCTAAAGCGGCTTGACGCCACCGAGACAAGCAAATTGGTGAGCTCTGTGGCGACAAGACAGAGATCATCATCGTAGGCATGCAGCAAGAACCAGAAAAATCAGGGAACCCGTTGCGGGGTCGCGCAGGCGTATCTGGGATCGAGCCTCCAGCCTCTACCATAATGCTGGCCTAAAGGCCTCAACCACGCACAGCGCGGGGGCGAAAAACACGGCCGAGCACAGCGACTCTCTCTCTCTCTCTCGCTCACCGTCCGCATGCAGAATCCATCCTAGCAGCGAATGTGGTCCATCAGACTTGCCAGCTCATCATCAGCTTTCCGAACTACTCTTTTTCGTGGATAGATTAAACCTTCTCCACACGGAGCTCTCATCCAATGTCCAGCCTTTTCAGACCCCTCCCGCCACCCCGGGCGCAGATCTCGCCGTTGACCGTTAGTAGTAGGCCGCCGCCCACACCTCCCGCCGGCAGAAATGGGAGGTTTCCTTGGCTTTCCACCCACCACAGCACACCACCACTTCCGGAAGGTGGTCAAGGTGGTGGGTGGTGTTTGACTGGTCGTGAGGAAACAGCACATGGCAGAACAAATTGGGAGGGGGGACCCTCTGTGCTCTCTCGTGGCTTCTGAGCAAGTAGGCGCAAGAAGTCGTATGACCCCGATTGAATCGCTGCGATGTCACCACAACGCCGAATCTGCGTGGCTTCGATAAGGGTCGCTGTCTGACGAATGGTGCGTGGGTGAGCATGTCTGTGGTGACCAGGAATCTTTGCAGTGGATAACCACCTATAACCTAGCCCTTCACTGTCTGCGGGAGCAAAGACGAGTAGTGACCGCCAGGAGATGTGAACCGAAGGTCCGGATGCAGAGCCTGCGTGCAAGCAAAGATACACAACCCATGATTTTCCATCCCTCCCACTTGGTAGGCCGGGACAGTGGGCGGGTGGCGTCGCTGGAGAAGTAGAACAAGTCCAGCTCCTGCACGACTCGCATCTCTTCCTGTCGTCACCATCCTATCCCTAGGCTCGATTGGCCGTGGATGGCGAGTGTGCAGCACACTCCAGCCCAGTTTGTGCACGCTGCCAGGATGCTATCGGTTGATACCGGGAGTCATGTTGGACAAATAAAAGCCAATAATACCTATATGGATTGAGGGAGAAAGGATGGTGCAGAATATTGGGGCTGGAGGTGGAGCTCAGATGCAGAGGCACCACATCTTCAGAGTCAGAATCGAAGACATGCCAGGTTCCAAACCTGTCCGGTATGGATGGCGCTCTCGCTGGCCATGCAGTCACATTGAGATGACAAACTGGGCCTGCCTCGGTTCGGTGAGTTGTGGCCTTCTTGACTCCGGGATCCATGCTCCCGCATGCGCAGAGGGAGGCCGCGAACGGCTGTAGCGATCGCTGCTCGCTCTCGTGCAAGACGTCGTGGTGACTGCTAGGGGATGATGCCGCTAACCTCTGGCGCCTGATTCGTCATAAACCAGGGGGACTTTGTGAACTTCTAGCCTACCTAGTCTTGACTGCTGGTAGTGAAACTGATGCACTGAACTTTTGTTGCTAATATTGGGGCAACTCGCGATTTGTGTGATGGACCAACAAGCCACGCCGATAACGAAGGCCAAAGCATCTTGAACTCTCGACGGAGAGACTACTACTACGGGCAAGGCCGTCCGACCCACAACTTGTAGGGGAAAAAGTCTACAGGAACCGCGAAAGGCCGGCTACTTCGGCCAGGAGCGCGGACGGAAGCGTGAGTGCCAAGATGATTCCGGTTGCCTTCCTTCAGGCTTCGAACGCCATCTCCATCCGCTCCGTGGCCCGCACTGCGAAAAATGACAGGGAAGGGCAAGGGGAAGGGATTGCAATTGTCAGCCGTCGGAGCTCGGTTGGTAAAGGCCTATCGTCACCCTCTCCTGCCAGCATCTCCCATGTTCTATCACGGATTTTGTTCAGGGGTCTACCAATATTTCCATAGAAGGGTGTTTTTGGCTGGGGGGTGTTTCTCGTATCGCGCTACAGGGCTGCTGCCCCTCCACCCCACTGGTCGAGCGCTCGTTTCGCGCTCTCCAGGCGCGCTGAAGCAGGTTGTGGAAATTGCACACAGGCAGTCCTTTCCATTTCTGGATTTTAGATTGGAAGGAGTGGGGGTGTTGATCTTGGCCACTCGAAGTTAGACCGCATTCTTTGCAGTTAAACCCAAACGGGTAGTATATCTAGTGCCCTGATCATTAGCTCAGACTACTACGTAGGAGGCTAGCGGCCAGAACAATAGCGTTGTACGCTAGTGGACAGGGATATCGGATCAGCTTGCTGCAGGTACAGGGAAGCCCGGACGATTGAAAAGGAAGCAGGGCCTGTTCTTAGGGGGCGTGTTTAAAACCTATCAGGGCGTGTCAAGAGCATTTTGGCCACTGATCTGCGATCTCAATACTCCCTTGGGAAAAGGAACGGTTGACCAGGTGGAGGAGAAGCTCCAGTCCTCCCTCAGCGCCGAGATCCCGCGGAAAACACGCGTACCTGTAAGCACTCTACTCCCACTGATCACGAACCTGTTTCAATGGCGTGTTTCCTCCGCTCTTGGCTCCCGTGCAGGAGATGTGAATTTTCAGAGGCTCACGGTAATTGCCCTTGTATCCCGGGAATGGCAGTGGGAATTTGATGGAATCCAGAGGAGGGATAATCATGATGACAGGAATACGGGTTATGCATTTGCAAAGTAGGTAGGTTTAGGCACGCATCGGATTATGGAGTCAGTAGAAGCCCCTGTACCCATCCTCCTAGTTACGTAGTAGTGTCGGGAATTGTGCTAGCTTAAGCTGAGACCGCCCGAAGAGTTCTTTCTCTACTGCGTTATGTACCTACATTACGCCTGACACTTGACAGACGTTGATGATAAGGACAGGGCGGAAAGGAGACAACCCGGATGCGTGTGGATTTGCACGTCGAGCGTGCGTTTGGGCAAGCTAGCCATTGGTCGCATTCTTTTCCTGGTTTGTGATAGACATGGACTCTACTACGTACTGCAGTACGTATACCACCAGAGGAGTGCTGGAAGGGGCAATACTTGTTTGGCGAGCGCGTTCACAATTAGACCTATCTAAGACGGGAAATAAGGTGGCTTGCTTTCCCATCGATTCAGCTTGATCCACAGAGATAATTGTGCCTGTCAGTCAATAGCCACATGCTAACTCTAACGGACGGAGTCCGCAAGGGACAGGATGCGCAAAACTGCTGGATACCTCCCTACCAAGGCTTTGGTTCAGGGGCTCCCGTCGTCCTGACCAGGCACATCAAATCCGTACCATCTAGGTACGCACCTTTTGTGATAGGTAGTGCAGCATACTTGCCCAAAAGCAAGCACCTAACATTGGGTAGCCATGATTCCAAGCCCCCTGAACGGTCTACCCTACTGTGTACTGCGCAGGGTGGTCGCAATACCCAGGTTGTTGTCCGTCGGTGTCCCTGGCTCCCCGCCTATGAAATTTAGCTAGGTTTGATGTTAGTCCGCACTCGTTGACATTGAACGACTGGGTACTCAGCAACCCCACTAACAGCACGGCACAGTGCGCTTCGACATTGCACTGAGTCTACCGAGATCCCACCAGGTCCACCACCAACTCTTCTTCCTGCCGCCTGCTTGACAACAGACTTTCGTTTGAACTGCGCTTGTGTTTGCTTTAGAGTTTCCAAATCCCGTGCTGTGTCTTCCGCACAGATCAGACTTTTGGTTTTGTGCCCCCCCACGATCTTTTTGTTTTTCCATGCGGCTTCACGGTTTTGCCAGTCTCATCTTCGTCTGACGACGTCTTGAATTGGAACGACCACGGCAGACCATAGGGTGGTCTCGACAGGACTACAACCGTCCGGCAAATCTCCCACCAGACAGTTCAAACCCGCCGCCGCAGCCACGAACTGGCTCGTCACTCGCTATCCTCCTCCCATCTTGCTGCTCCATTGCGACTCGTATTCTTCTTGGTTGGATTATAATTGTTAATTCGTAATATTGTCGACCAGCGAGCGAGCGACCTGCTCTCGTCTTCTCGGCTCAGCCTACCTACGACAAGCTCGCCTTCCCACAGGCCGAGCTCCATTGGTAGCTGCAGCTTGCCCAAGGCAGCGAATCTCGCTCACACTCTCTCCCCCAACATCCAGATAGCCTCCACCACAATGGATCACAACAACTATTCAACACACGGCTACTACGGCCGCCCCGTAGCAGGCCAGCCTTCAGCCGCTTCCACTGCCCAAGGCACGCCAACTCACCGACCGACAACGCCGGAGGAGACGTCAATAGGGAGGAATCCCTTCGGCGATGGGCTCGAGTCGCAGGCCTCGCACAGGTCTGGCTCCGGGCCGAACCCCTTCGCCAGTCCCGCGGGCTCGCGACCGGCCTCTAGCCTTGGCTCGTCGAGCGCGATGGGCAACCGGTTTGACGAGCGGGCGCTCCGGTATTTCCACAGCAGGAGGGTCCGCAAGGGCGAGGTCGAGAAGCCGTGGCTTCAGAAACACGACCCCAAGGAGAAATGGGTCACTATTCTACCCATCATCGGCATCCTGATCGGCCTGGGCATCTCGGGCTTCCTGGTCTGGGATGGCATTCGGAGTGTGGTCAAGCACAAGTACTGCCTTGTGTTGGAGGACAACTTCTCGCAGGGCTACCGGGAGGACATCTGGACGAAGGAGGTGCAAGTCGGTGGCTTTGGGTATGTTGCATCTTCCATACTTCATGTGCCCGCTCTTTTGATGCCTGTGCTAACCGGACAAACCCCTTCAGTAATGGCGAGTTTGAGGAAACAACTGCCGGGGACGAGAATGTGTTTGTCCAGGACGGCAAGCTTCATATCAAGGCCACTCTCCAGGACGACACCTTCATTCTGCAGAACAAAAAGATCGACCTGATCGAGGCTGGCACCTGCACCGGCACCACGCAGAGCGCCTGCGTGGCTGAGACCAACACGACGGCGGGCAACTACACCATTGTCCCCCCCACCAGGTCTGGCCGGATCCACACGCGCAAGAGCGCCACCATCAAGTACGGCCGCGTCGAGGTGACGGCCAAGATGCCCAAGGGCGACTGGCTGTGGCCCGCCATCTGGATGATGCCCGTCGACGACTTCTACGGGCCGTGGCCCATGTCGGGCGAGATCGACATCACCGAGTCGCGCGGCAACGACTGGACCTACGGCCAGGGCGGCAACAACATCGTCTCGTCGGCCCTGCACTGGGGCCCGGACCCGGCCAACGACGCCTGGTGGCGCACCAACAACAAACGACAGGCGCTCAAGACGACGTACTCGGCCGGCTTCAACGTGTACGGCGTCGAGTGGTCGCAGAAGTACCTCTTCACCTACATCAACTCGCGCCTGCTGCAGACACTCTACACCAACTTCGACGTGCCGCTCTGGAAGCGGGGCAACTTCCCGCAGTCCAACGCCAACAACACGCGGCTCGAGGACCCCTGGACGGGCAGGGGCGCCATCTCGGCCCCCTTCGACCGCAAGTTCTACCTGATCCTCAACGTCGCCGTCGGCGGCACCAACGGCTGGTTCGAGGACGGCAAGAGCTCCAAACCCTGGTTCGACGGGAACAAGGAGGCCAAGCACGCCTTCTGGAAGGCCAAGGACGAGTGGTTCCCCACGTGGACGCAGCCGCAGATGGAGGTCAGCCGGGTCATGATGTGGCAGCAGTGCGATGGGGATGAGGAGCTCTAAGGGGTGCCGGTTGTGTTGCGCACCCCCCCTCCTCGTCTAATTCTCACCGAATCTCGCCTCTTGCGACCTGCTTCATTACCTCGCTTCATCCTTCTTGCGGCTTTGGAAGACATAAAGTCCACATAGACCGGTGTCCGTGATCTGCAACCCTTGTTTTATTTAGCTTTTCCTCTTTGGGTTTCCCTTGGTCTGTCTCCTTGTTGCTTTTATCCATGTCTCTTTGGATCCAGTTCTCGAGGGGAAGACGTTACGGGATGATTGGATGGTTTTATTTCTTTCGGAAACGACTCTTGATGTGGAGAAGCAATGGGAAACATATAGAAGGGGCAAAGGGGAGCGATTTTTTTCCATGTTGAGTGTTATACGCTTATTCGTCTGTCTATGTAGGGCGGTGATCGGGGCGTACGCATGTGTGCTGTCTAGGTACACTTAGTCTCCAGCCGACCCTTGTGTCAAAAAATTAATTCTCCTTTGTGAATGCTAGGCCTCGATCCTGATCGTTACATCGATTGACTTTCGCTGCATTCTGATTGATTATGCACTCCCTAGCTTCGTGTTTTGTGTGGGTGAATGTTTCTCCTATCCCATAGCTCAAGAGACTCTTTCGCCTTGAAGCGTCTGCTGGGACTTGGCTGGTTCGCCCTATTATGTCCGACATACACATGCGGGCGGCACTTGATGATAGTGGCTTCACCGGACCCTTGACTCCTTTGCAACGTGGAAGCCAGATGGAAGACGCGAGTCTTTCGTAGGCGACTAGCAAAAGCCACTACCAGTTAACCAGTCGTAGCGGTGCAAGATTACTCACATCAAGGTCTTGCCGGCCAACGTGTGTATACTTCGCAGAGATGGCCAAACTCCGTTAACCAGCACGCACTACTACGTATGTTGCGGGTTCCTCTGCTGTCTGCTGTTTCTTTAGCTAGCTGCAAAGCGGCCGATACCTACCTAGTGGCGGAAATCCCGCACACCTTCACCAATGAAGCTGACCGATGCGGATATCCGGGCTGCTCTCAGCCTCATCCCCCGACAAATGGTCGGATCATCGCCTGGTTTGTTTTTCGTGAACGATGGACTTGATAAGATGCTGTCTCCTGCCCGAATGCTATTGTTGAAACGCGTTGCTAGTTTTAACGCTAGATATCCATCTCTCTTGACATGAAAGCCTTGCACGTCGTTTTCATGTTACTTGGGCCTGATCGAATGGAAATGTCTTGGAGTTGTTCACGTTA
The DNA here is from genome assembly GCA_003049395.1 of Pseudohalonectria lignicola. Taxonomy (NCBI): domain Eukaryota; kingdom Fungi; phylum Ascomycota; class Sordariomycetes; order Magnaporthales; family Ophioceraceae; genus Pseudohalonectria; species Pseudohalonectria lignicola. The sequence goes on from PYSP01000016.1 coordinate 240,838, forward strand.
CTCTTCAGTCTTCCCCCACCTACTTACTGACTTCATACGTTTAACAGGCTGAATTGGGGAGCACAACCTTTGCCGGGCATATGGTCAGACCATCTGTTCGGTGCCGAGCTTCTATCAAGCCTGGAGCCGGGCACGGCAGCCTGTGAGACGATGCAGTGCATCTCCCGGCCGGGCCCGGCTCTGACTCCGTGAACAGAATGGTGGCCACGATGACCGCAAGATCAAGCGCAACATACATACAGGCTACATGCCTACGGACGTATAATTTCGCCCCCGTTCAATATGTCCCCCATCATCGACCGGATTTCATCAGCTGCGTCTGCACTGCAACCCCGCGAGGAAACCCATTTGGGGAGCATGGCATGCAATCCTCACATTCAGGCAAATACAAGCGAGGCTCCGTCATGTCAAGGGAGGAGGGCGAGTTTGGGCGACGGCGCCATGTGATCCTCGCGACCAAGGATGACCAACGACTGGACGTAAGCCCGCAAGGCAGAAGGGCTGGAACTGCGGGGCTCGTCCCCCTTGATGCTGTGCTCCTGAAACCTTGGGGCACGGGAGGCAGATGGTCATTCAATACGAGGGCGATGATACTTGCGCTTCGGCAGTGGACGGCGAACCCCCTCTCGACTCATTGACCTGACGCCGTTGCGACCGTGGGAGGGACGGGTGATGATGGTGAGGAGTGGGAGTCTCAACATGTTGCATCATGCGCGGTGATGGCTGCGAGACACCAATGTTCCGGCCGCCGGTCGCCACAGGACGAAGTGGAAGAAAAGGAAGAAAAAAGAAGAAATCAATTAGGCTCGGCATTCAGATTATCGAACAAGCGGCAGCAGCGAGACCAGGTTTAGGAGGACGAGACGAGACAGCGACGTCTCTGTCCTCGCCTTCGTTACCTCATTTGCTTCGCCAACACTACGCTGAGGACAGACGGCAGGGGCAGAAGAGACACATCTGACCCTCGGAGGTCCTTATCGCGGCAGCAGCAGCAAGCTGGAACAAACAGACGGTGCTCTGTGCACCTTTCCCACTCCACCCCTGATCCCCCCCGCCCTTTCTCTTTGCCTTGTATTATCAATTTTTTTTTCCCCCTTGGGCAGCTCCTTAAGGTCCTGGGCTCGGTTGCGATGCCGACGGAGGGACGGCTGTCCACCGCCAAGCGCATGCATGTGGGCGGGTGAGGGGCTGTCACCACCCGCTCTCCCAGTCCGGCCAGCTAGCCAGCCACAAGTCAGTCCCCCGTACGATCTTTGCAGACGGCGGTTTCGAAGGCCCTTGTCCGTTGCGGGCAGGCACAACGACCAAGGTTCATGGTGTCTTCGCTTCCAGAGTTCTTTGCTCCCAGGGTCCGAAAGAGGCAATGGGAAGGGATGGGGACAAGGGATTTCTGTTTGCACTGGACAGCTGAACAACAACAACCCAAAAGCAGAGCAATGGTCTCAATAATTGATGCAGGGACTGCAGCCGATATCACGGTGCAGCCTCTTGGGAGGGCGGGGCGGGGCCCCTTACAGTGTGCATTCGACGGGATGGAACACTGTCCTGTGCTTTTTCTTGGTAATGCACCATTTTCACCAACAACCACATGGGCGAGGCTTCTCTCTGTGAGCTTCGCTCTCTCGGAGGCAGCCGGTAAGGCCGGTGTTCAGTGGACAGAGGGTAAGGTGCTGATCTCTTATTTTTCTTTCCTTTGGGATGTGGATACATCGGATCGAGCGGGACTTGCAATCCTCTTTCACGAGTTGGAGAGCCCAAAGTGGCTATTTCAGCCGCCCTTTTCACACCAGTTTTTCGATGGAGACGTTCAAACTTTGTTCTGTGGATGCCTGAGGTGGCTCGGCACAACAGCGCATCGTTGTCGGCTTGGCATCAACGGCGGACAGACACCGGGGTTCAATGGCCGGGGCGACCGGCTCGGCGAGTGTCACCCGATCCTGACTCTGCGGATCTTATGACGAATTACGGAATACCCACCAGAAGAGTTTTCGGTGTTTCTTTGGAGCTTTGTTGCTTCGCTTCTCTCTGTTCCTCGTCCTCTTATTTTCTGATAATTTTTTTCCCATACTTGTTCCTTACCCCGTTACGTTACACCACCCGGGATTCGGAAAGCATCAACAAACTCCGTCTGAGTACGGATAAGGCGGAGACTTCTTTGGGTCTGCTCTGGTCTGACATCGGCTGGTAAATCAAGATCATCGGCGGAGCCCTTTCCTTGTTCTTACTCGCCTCGAGGCGAGAAAGAGCCGGACCCATGTTCCTGGGTTTGGGTTCGCGATCTGCAGTCGCTGGGGCTGGATAATGCGAGCGGGGGCGAATTGGTTCTTCTTTTTGTTTTTGGCTTTTTTTTTTGCGTTCCACCTCTTTGGAGGGTATCATCATGCTGTCTGCAATACCTAGATACCTTACATAGGTATGGCATTTTCACTTCTGCATTGATGTATCTTTATCACCGGAACAACTAACAACGGCAACGCGGTTTCAGTACCTACTTCCATGCCAATTGCCCGGAAATTTTGTCCTTCCGTAACGTAGGAATACTCCGTATTCGTCGTTAGAAAGCCTCCTCTTCTCGAGCAAGTCAGCCTCGGCAGGTCTTGTTTTCTTCCTTCACCGGCTGATGAGGAAGCTGGGATAACACTGCGCTGCCCACCCATCATGACGAGGACCAAATTTCTTCAATGCCGGGCGCCCAGGCACTGGGGCGAAAAGCACAGGGCAGAACGAGAACTGAGTGGAGCAAGGCATCCGTTCTCATCCACGAAAAGCATCCTTGCCGAAGTAGATACGCACCCGGGCTGTCGGCACAGGTGGTTAGGTTGGGCATTATCTTTGATAGCGTGCTATGACAGCATTCATGACCCGTTATGGTGTTCTACTCCGTACCTGGGTAGTTGATGATATGAAGGGTTACCCGATGGGGGGTGTGAACTGTGACCCAACGACCAAGGTAATTTACCAAGGCGACATTTTCTTGGGTTTGAGATAAGGGATAACAGGCTACATCGTCATACCCGGAGCTCTATTAGTAGTGCGGTTAGATAGTAGCTTGAGCACTGAAGAAATTCCCGCAGAAGGTGGATGTGAGGGAGCAACGACAAAAAACAGACAAACAGACAAAAAAAAAAGGAGGCGGCGTCAATGTTCGGCGGGAAACGTGGAAGGTAGGGACAACTGTCAGGGTTGTCACTGCTGTCAGCCAACGAGGGTTTCTACTACCTGAAGCTTGGCGATGAGGCCAAAACTCCTTGCAGGTCCTCCAGCCGCAACAGGGTGAAGCTCGAATTACGTAGCCGAGTGGAGGGGGTGAACTTGGAGCCCGCGGAGCGACTCCAGTCCGGCGATTCGCCTAACACATAGCGCGCCCAAGGGTTGAGAGCTAGGGACACTTACAGCGGTCTGAAGGGTAGAGACGCATCTTGTAATTTACCCCTGCGGCAGTGGAAATTTGTTCATGCCAGATACGGATGTGGCCGGGAGGGAAACGATCATGTGAATTCAGCCGCTCGCTGGGCATCAAGAAGTGGGAGAGGGGAGGTCTCTTCTTCAAGTACATGTCTAATCTCTACTGTGTTATGTCGGCGTTACGTAGGTACAGTACCTTCTAATACGTGTAGGTACTGGGAGGGGGCTAGTCGCGGTGTTTACTGGGTTACCTAGGTACAGACTACAACAAACAAATCTGACTGCTGGGTGAATTTGTTTGTGACTCTAGAGTGCACTGGATTCGAGCGCCAAATTTTGAGCAGAAGTGCCGAACCAAGCAAACATGGAGATGGGAATACGAGATTTTTGAGTCTGTTCTCCCTAAAACCCAAAAATAGGACAAGGATCCATCCGTTTGACCAATCCGTTTGCTCGTTGCCCTACCTAAATAATTGTGAACACTACATCGGAGGTGCATCGTCTGCATCATTTGCATTAGGCTTTATGCACACTTATGTCACCGGCGAAACCTAGCCCTCGGCGACCAGAAGACCAATGTCTGACGACTGGTTCGTCCGGGCGATCTGGAAGGCTTGTTGCGGCTGGGTCTCTCCGAGACAACGGTCGGGCTAAACCCGCGAATTAGCAAGGGAGAATATTTAAGGTTGTGGAGGCACCCAATTGACTGCACACCACCTTTATTATTCGGGAGTCTATCCGTACCCAGAAAGTGCTTGGGAGAGAGGCGGGAGCCGCTGGTCGTGATAACCAAACCTGTTGTCGGGGCCGGATGATTGGCAGCGAATTGTCCATGAGCGAGACATTTCAAGCGCCTAGGACAGAGATACGGAGTAATCCAACATTTCCAGCACGGAACGGGAATGCTGTCAAGTTTGCTACTGCCAAATACAGGCATGATTAGGACGTCGTGTAGTGTACTTCCTCCTTGACGTGCAATCCTCTGGTTAGCTGATTGACTCGCTGGTTCCCTCCTTCTATCAAGACAGGGACACTCACTGCTTGTCCACGGCAATCGTGATGGCACTGTGCAGATTGGAAAGCACGAACGGTATAGAGAGGGTACAATTCTGTTTGTTTGCTGGCATCTGCAATGCAATGCGGTGCAAGTGGGAAGTGAAGGAGTATCCTAATTTGCCCGCCTTGATTTTTGAGATGGCAGAAACAAGGGTCCTGAATGGGTTACGAAATATTCGAGACGATAAAATAGTAAAATAAAAAGATTGGGAAGGGGGGGTGTAGGAGTGGGGGAGCGAGAGTCAAGGAGCTGCCTTTGAGATACGTACACATGCTCCACACACAGGCTTATTCCTAATCCAAGGTACATCTTTCCAAGAGGCTAACAGGCATCAATCCCTTCTTTTTTCTTCTTTGCCCGTCTTTTATTTCTCCCCTTTTGGGACCCGCTTTCCTTCCCATTATCTCGATAGGGGTGCTGTTGGCTGGAGGATATCTGGCTGATCTGGTCTCGGGAATCGGATGGACTGGTGTGTACACTAAATGACCCGCTCGTCAAGAACAGCTATTCAACAGACTTGCTGAACAACCATGTCCCCGCACGCAAGACGGGTAGGTAGGTAGTATCTATGGAGAGATAACAAGTGTTGAGGCCGTACGGAGATAGAGCATGGTACGTAGTGTAAGAGATAATTGACACTTGCAGCGGTGTGTGGCGAGCAGCTGATCTGTTAATGTATTGACCGCAGCCAGCTCAATTAATCGCCCGTCTCGGCCAGCTCTACCCCACCCGACGAAGCCGCCTAAGGAAACCTGCCATTTATTAAGGCTTGAAGAGCCACCTATCTGCCTCCCGGGTACTTCATCACAGTGACCACCTAAGTAGGGAACAGTGGGAGACAGCGTATGATCATCCCATATTGCGCGTTGGTGCCGTGGTCAAGCGGGAGCAAGACGTTGAAACAATTTGGCCAGGTTCAGGCACTGTGTGCCTTACTCACTAGGCAGGCACAGTGGCAGTTAAGGGGGAGACTACCGTTAAGTTATCAGTAAGCACACTGCCGTCCGCGCACACTGTTGTGAGTACATTCAAACCTCTACTCGGAGTCTCGGATGCACCTTGCTCGGGGAGATTTGATATTATTTATTGCAGGATACACTTTCTTCGCCAGCGGCTGGAAACGATCAATTGCTAGGGATTTTATTCTGGATGGAATCCCTGTCAGCCCAGCGGACAGTACGGTACAAGAGGGGTAGGTAGCCAGTGAGGGGATCCCGGCAGCCGGGGCTTTCCTCTAAATAGTACGTACCCGACACTCATTTTTTGCCGTATTGGCACAAGCATTTGCAGTGTCCGTACCGAGCTTATGATTGAAGGCGTACAGGTGCACTACGTAGGAGCCACCATTACCGGAAAAAGAAAGATAATAATTAAATCCTCATGGATCCAATTGACGCACACTCGCTCTGAACTGCCAGGCTCACCTACGCGGCGGTGCAAGCCATGATAATTTCCCATAACCGCCCAAGACCCGAGTTTCACACTTGGCCATTGACGTGCCCGCCCACGCGCTATCGGTCTTATTAAACGGCTGTCGCTTGGTCTTTCCTAGCGGGTTGTAGGCTGGCTGAGATGTGTTGCGCGTTCCTGGCTAGCAGTACTTGTAGCGCTTCCACTGGTCCCAAGCCCCCAAATAGCCCCCCTTTCCCCTTTCTCGTTCCTGGTTTTGGAGGCCCCGACGCCTCCGTCTTGCCCTTCGTATCGCGGCCAATTTACTTGTCGCACGCCACTTTGGTGGGCAACCCATGACGTTTTGGTGTGAAGAGCCAACACCTGGCTTTTTCCCCTTGCCATTCTTGGCCTAATCTGTTGCCAAGTCAGAATTGTGCTGGGCATTCAGCGCTAGTCTCTGTTTGGCTCGTCTCATGGAGTGGAGGTGTCGAGGTCTACCAGGGTCTTTTTCCTATCATTTTCACTTACACGCGCCTAGGCTGGTCTCCACGGTACCCTTGCAACTTTGAACCCACCATGTCCACTTCCAGGCCAAGCTCGATCAGAATGCAACTCTGGCAGGGGCCAGGTCTGCCACCCACTGGAGCCAGTCTGCTAGATGCACCCTCTTGTGTTCTTTTCAGTCTTTTCAGATGCACCTCCTTTTGCCCCCCCCGTCGACCAGGATCCCTGTAGCAAAGGCCCAAGCACGCCTGAGTCCAGGACCGCACACTCCACAGAGCGCCGAAAGAAGAATCTCCCAGGCTGCCACGGCGAAGAAGACATCGCGTGGCAGGGATTCGATTGTGCGGGCTCAACCTGTGCCTTTTTCTCGGCTTCCATGCCTCCTCTTCCCTCCCTTTCCCGATTCACGTTCTTCCCTTCTTTTCGCAAGAATCTGGCATCGTTCGCCTGACCCTTCCACGAGCCAGCAGCATCCTCCAACACAGTGTCTTCGCCAAACTTCCCCGACGAGCTTCTTCGTTGGGCCAGTTGAAGACCTGCGTGGGCATTTTCAGGCTGTTGCTGTCGCTGATCATCTAATCCGGCCTCCTCGTCGAGTGCTGTCCGTTCGCTACTCCCCTGGCCACATCTTGTTGGTCTTTGCCCCCTCCCCTTCGCTTCACTTACACGCACCCACCCCCCAAAACCTCGCCCAGTCCCACACAGTTCGAGTCGGGTCCTCGTTGGTCGTACCCAGCAACAACTCCGGAACACGAAGTCGCCGGGCCACGGTCGGTGCGACAACAGAAGAGGATATCAGACCAAAAGGTACGACGCCGGCCAACATCGCATCGGATCCTCCCTCCCGCTGCCCTAGCCGTCCTTTCGTAGTGCTTGCATGCAGCTGCTGGAGACGCATTGGTGGGCATTGGCTAACTTGGTGGACCCCCCTTGTTGCACGCCTGCAGTCGAGCCCTCTCTCTGGTGTGATAAGGGTCAGCCATCCCCCCTTCGCTGCCTGGTTTGACCCGTCAAAGGGTCCTCCCCAACAGCATCAAGTTCCTGTCCCGATATCCCGTAACCGTCAACAAGATGGGCATCGGCAGCTACTTCAAGGCGGATCAGCCCGCCCCCGCCCCCGCCCCAGCTCCGGCGCCGGCTGGACCCAGGATCTCCGGTCCCCCACAGGCCCATGTTCGCCCTCAGCGTGCCTCCAACGGCGCTGGCAACGGCAACACCATGTCGGAGAAGACCTCGGGCAGGAATAGCAGCAACGAACTCGAGCTGCAGCCCCCCTCGACGCGGTTCAGCTCAAGGCCACAGAGTATCTCCGGGCGGTCTACCAGGTCCAACGGCAGCTCGATGTTCCTGGATGACATCAAGCACGAGGTCATGGTCAACTACCTGTACCAGCAGCAGTGCTCCCAACTTTGGGTTTCGGACGGTAGTGGAGAGATTGAGGGTGTGCTCCTCCGCAAGTCGAGGGGGCAGTACATGGCTTGCCCGCCACAACTAGGCAACTCCCCCTTCGCATCGGCCTGTGCTGCCCTTAATGTTCAGGTAAGAAGAGAAAGAAGGAAAGATGAAGGGATCGGTATGAAGAAGGGATGTTAGAGTTGGGCGGCTAACCGTGGTTTCTGGGAACAACAATCACAGTGTGCGATGACTGTCAACTCTCGAGTCATCAAGACCTTCTTGCAGTGGTCCCCGGATGCGGTTGATGTGCCGTTGATGAACGGCCTGCGAGTGCAGATCCTGCCCACTATTGACGACCTCCCTCGCGCGAGGAAACACCAGTTTGCTGCCTTCGTAGCCTCGGAGGGGCTGCTGGTCGTTTGGGACGACGATGCCCTCCACCTCGTCCAGCGAGCCAAGCTCATCGAGTCGGAGCTCATGGAGCTCGTTTGGAAGGCCGGTAACGAGGACGACGACGAGGAGAAGAAGGGCCCCAGCGCGGCCGAGTACGAGATTGACGAGGAGAGCGGAGAGATCAAGCCGGAGAAGCGGCCTGTCCACCTGCTCAACACATGGCTGGTGACCTTGACTCTCATCCTGGTCACTGTCTCGCTGGGAGCGGCCTGGAGGCAGCTCGCCATCGAAGTCTCAGTCGATGGTAGCTACCTCCGTCTGGCGCTGATCGCCCTCGCCCCTCTCCAGATCTTCTTCACGCTCTTCTTCGCCCAGGTCATCGTCGGTTGCCTGGCCCAGATCTTCGGTCCCATCCGCCAGCTCACCATCAACTCCAAGTTCTACTCAGCCCGCACCCCGCCCAGGCTGCAGTCGGCCATCCTCCCGCACGTGACCGTCCAGTGCCCCGTGTACAAGGAGGGTCTGGCCGGTGTGATTGCGCCCACGGTCAAGTCGATCAAGCAGGCCATGTCGACGTACGAACTGCAGGGCGGCTCTGCCAACATGTTCATCAACGACGACGGCCTGCAGCACATCTCGGAGGAGGACCGCCGCGCCCGCATCGAGTTCTACGCCGACCACAGCATCGGCTGGGTTGCGCGCCCCAAGCACGGCGAGAACGGCTTCCTGCGCCGGGGCAAGTTCAAGAAGGCGTCCAACATGAACTTCGCCCTCATGATCTCGTGCAAGGTCGAGGAGAAGCTCCAGCTCATCCAGCGCGGCCCGGAGTGGACCCAGCACGACGAGGCCCAGGCCTACGAGCGTGCCCTCAAGGAGACTCTGGAAGAGGACGGCCGTGCCTGGGCCGACGGCAACATCCGCGTGGGCGACTATATCCTGATCATCGACTCTGACACCCGTGTGCCCTCCGACTGCCTCCTGGACGCCGTCTCCGAGATGGAGCAGTCGCCCGACGTCGGCATCATGCAGTTCTCGTCCGGGGTCATGCAGGTCGTCCATACGTACTTCGAGAACGGCATCACCTTCTTCACCAACCTGATCTACAGCGCCATCCGGTACACCGTCTCCAACGGCGACGTCGCCCCCTTCGTCGGCCACAACGCGATCCTCCGCTGGAGCGCCATCCAGCAGGTGTCGTACGAGGACGAGGACGGGTACGAGAAGTTCTGGTCCGAGAGCCACGTGTCGGAGGACTTCGACATGTCGCTGCGGCTGCAGTGCTCGGGCTACATCATTCGGTTAGCCGCCTGGGCCGGCGAGGGGTTCAAGGAGGGCGTGTCGCTCACCGTATACGACGAGCTCGCGCGCTGGGAGAAGTACGCGTACGGCTGCAACGAGCTGCTCTTTCACCCGATCCGCATGTGGATCTGGAAGGGCCCCTTCACGCCGCTCTTCCGCCGCTTCCTCTTCAGCAACATCCGCTTCACCTCCAAGATCACCGTCATCTCGTACATCGGCACCTACTACGCCATTGGCGCCGCCTGGATCATGACCGCCGTCAACTATTTCATCATGGGCTGGTTCAACGGGTACCTGGACAAGTACTACGTCGACTCGTGGCAGGTCTGGTTCTCCATCATCATCGTCTTCAACGGGCTCGGCAACGTCGCCCTGGCTGTGATGAGGTACCGCCTGGGCGAGCGCAACATCCTGTACGCCCTCTTCGAGAACTTCAAGTGGACCTTCATGCTGGCCATCTTCCTGGGTGGGCTTTCGCTGCACGTGTCGCAGGCCCTGCTGGCGCACATGTTCGAGATCGACATGACCTGGGGTGCGACATCCAAGGAGGCCGAGTTTTCGAACTTCTTCATCGAGGTGCCCAAGGTTTTGAAGAAGGTAAGCAGTTTTTCCTCCTCTGTTCCCTCTTATATACGTGGCCGTGTGCAGCAGATATGCTTTGCTTTTAGTTGTCTCTCCCACCCCCACCCCATCCCTACTTTGAACCTTAAAACAAGCCTCTTCTCTCACCACTATCATGCCCCATTCAATCATTCATCATTCCACCGCTTCCATGCGTCGTCTTTATATTGCGGTGGCATGTTTAGACTTCCAAGCGGCCCCTCTATCTGTGCCTCGGTCAAATTCCAACCAATCACTCCACTTAGCCCCCCCAGCCCCCAAAACCCCCCCAAAC